>JAGFPH010002589.1:168791-189235 GCA_018207615.1 Philaenus spumarius | reverse complement strand
CAAGCGAGTCCACCTAGAGTGTGGCTCCAGTACAAGATTACTAACAGACTAGCCTCAAGTTTTCTCCCTTTAGTTTAAATATATAAACTGTGACTTCGGCATATTGTTTGTGTGCGTGCTTTATAGCTCGACCACTATCAATAGAGACTATATGCATGACCACTATCAATATAGAATATGTAGCACGACCCCTATCAATATAGATCCAGAATTACTATTACTCTCTAACTGTAATTATTATTATTACTATATAATTTGGAATGTACCTGCCACAGTTCAAAAGGAAACATCAACTTAGCAAACGGGGTCGAACTAAATTGAGAAAAATTCTGTACAGGTTAGCTTTGTTTAGCATTGAGTTTGAATTCAATACAACTCATGCCAACTGGAAGTGAAAGAGATACTTAGGCACAAGCATTGTCAAGAAAACATCAGCAGAGGTAATGGTTAACAATAAAACTATATTTTCACAATTAACAGAAATATACATAAATTTATTTCTATTAAATTTACTACAACTCAATTAATTAGCTACCAGTCCTTGGTAAGCATTAGTCTTGAGCAAGAACATCCACTGCGAAACATACTATTTCCGTGTATCCATTTAGCAGAGTCCATTGTTGCTGTGTGAAAATCTACAACATACAAATTTGAACTAAAACGTTTTGTATGGATTTAATGATAAATATACTGTTACAATTTAATAAAATCTAATAGAAATATTACAAACTATCTTGATGAAATAAATCGAAAGTACCCAAGTAAATAATTATTAATGATACAGTACTTGTAAACTATAAAACTACTAGCACACACACAGGTATGCTTGAATTAATTCCATTTACCAGTGGTGTCTTAAATGTACCAACTCCACCCCCTCAGACAGATTTGCTTTGTTGATTGTTAATTTGACCAAAAATGACACTTTTTTGGTGGATCGTAAATTTCAAACCCTCCCCCAAAAATGGGGTATTTTGAGGGTAAGTCGAAAATTTTAAATAAGAACCCCTATTCAGTGACACCTCAATTTAAACGTATTGTTAAAAGAAGAAGATTGGCATACATTGGAGGTCTGGATGTTGACTCTATCAAACATAATAGATAATCAAAGTTATAATTTTCCCAAAAAACTAACATTTAAAGTTTCATTAATAATTACGTTACAATGAGTAAAACCATTACCACTCACCTAGTTTTCACTCGGCTTAAGTTTCTCGCTATTTTCCCCCATTTAAATAGCATCAAAATGTTAAAGATGATACAAATGTTTTTTTGTACAAGGGTTTTTTTCATTAGGTCACTCAATCTAAGTAATTATAAAACATAGTAAGGATCGAACATGCTTGTCGCCTTTCACACGAAACATTTTGGGCAACACTTTGAGTCCCGGCTGTATTTTTGTCAAAAAGTCAATGTTTCTCATTTCGAGAACTTAAGCTCAGTGAAAATGAGGTGAGTGGTAAAGGTTTTACTCATTGGAACATAATTATTAATGAAACTTTAAATATTAGTTTTTTGGGAAAATTATAAATTTGATTGGCCATTATGTTGGATAGAGCCAATATACAGAACTCCGGTTTGTGCCAATCTTCTTTTTTTATCAATACCTTTAAAATGAGGTGTCACTCAACAGGGGTTCTCATTTTAAATTTTCAACTTGCCTCTAAAATAACCCCATCGGGGGAAGGTTTGAAATTTACGATACAACAAAAAAAAATCGATTTTTAGTCATGTTAACAATCCCTAAAGCAAATCTGCCTATTTCCATTAATAACAAAAATCATAGGGTGGGGGGGGGGGGCTTTAAGACACTCGGTATAGTTGCAATCCAGACACACTAACACACTCACAGAGGGGAAATACATGGTTTTGTAGTGCAGAATGTGTTAACTGTTTCAAAACGTTTATATTATGACTAAATATACTTTTTTTTAATATTATTTGGGGCAAATAAGAATATATGTTTCATTAAAAATGTTTTGTCATTAAATATATAACGAATGAACACATTTCACTTCAAGTGTTTAGTGGTGAAAGAAGGTATGCAAGGCATCAAATCAATAGAATATAGCGAGGCAATCAATAGAATATAGCGAGGCAATCAATAGAATATAGCGAGGAAATCAATAGAATATTGCGAGGCAATCAATAATAGAATATTGCGAGGCAATCAATAGAATATAGCGATTCAATCAATTGAATATTGCGAGGCAATTAATAGAATATAGCGAGGCAATCAATAGAATATGCGAGGCAATCAATAGAATATTGCGAGGCAATTAATAGAATATTAAATTACTAATATTATTTAAATTCCAAATCCAATTTTTTTCAAAGAACCGTTGAATTAAAATTAATATATTAATTTAAATGTAAATTTTCCATAATTATTAAAGAAAAACATGTTTTTAATAACTAAATACATTCAACTTTCTGCACAAACACATAACACCATACGTACTTTAATATCTTAGTACAATGCTGAAGATTTAACTCAAAATGTTCGATATTAAACGATTAGATGAAAAAAATAAGTCCTTCTTCATTTAGGTCTCTTGACTGACCACATAAATACTCGACGTTCGCGGAGTTTTTTTTTAGAATTATATTTTATCAAACCTCATAAGCTACCTTCTGTAAACTACGATTTGATCTGAAAATAATTAAAACGATTCTACAGGCGGAAAAGATTGCAAATAAAACAGTTGCAAACATTAAATAAAACACTGTTACCCAACATTCGTGGGGTATGAAGACGAATCTTGTAATTTTAATACTAATGAGGTTTCATATTATTGAATATGAAAGTGCATATATATACGTAGCTACTGAAGCGTAAAAATAATGTTATTTTAAACTCTCTAGTTCCTGAAGCACAACGTCGCAGATATACTAGGCAGATAAACTGTTCCAACTCATAACTGTTACATATATTAGTGATATTCCATTGATAGATGTGCTATTCCAGTGACTCTTATGATGAAACCTAAGGTAATAAATGAACACCGATCAGGGTCCCCACAACACTATTTGGGGTGTCATTAAAAATTATATATATGTTTGTGTGTGTGTGTGGGGGGGGGGGGGGTGTTTATTAATAGTATGCAACGAGATCCGAAGCGTGTTTACACACCAGAGCTGCGAGATCCGTTTTCCCCTCGAGATCCGAAAATCCGGATCTCGTTTTGCTTTCGCTTGCTATTGGCTTTCTAGATGTCACGTGATACTCGCATCCAAATATTCCGGGGGATCTAAATATGGTGCCAAAAACTATGCAATGTGTGTAACATGTGTGTCCACCAGAAGCGCTGGTTACCTCGATTTTAGTTTACACGTCCTAACACAGGATGAGAGATTCGAGCCATCTTCGAGATCCTGATATTCCCGCCTTGGTTCTTAGAATCCTTACTACAGGGAATATAAGTTTGACCTACATCTTGGAGATTTGAACAGAGTTGCCAAATCTTTCGATACACCGTTGCCATGTTGTATGTACACTGTCGACCAGAATAAAATATATTTAGGCAGTAGGCTTCTAACCACCTTTCTCCTTTCAAACGCAATTCGTGAACTAATTTATTTCCCGGTTATCAGTAGCTACTAATCTCAATTGTTGGAACACAAATGAATAAACAATATGATCTATTTTGTTTGTAATGCCTACATGGTCAAATTAACGGGTTAATTATGTTTGTGTAAAACATCAGCAATATAAATTTTGCTAACGAATTTTCAAAAATTTACTTCCACAGTGATGTTTATGAAGGTATAATTTTGTATTATTTATTTCTAATACAATAAAAAAAAAAAAAATTTGTTGAAATTAGGATTCAAATTGCATAATTTTGTGTTTAGTATGAAATTTATACGAGTTGGAACTGGATTATAGCATAAAGTATGACTAATAAAATATATATGTGGATCAAATAAAATATTTATTACTTTTATCGTAGGCCTATTATTATGTTTATTGTATTATTATTATGTAGGCCTACATTTTTACAATTGGATATCGTATTGTTATTACCATTCGAATTGTAGCCTAATGTTTTTCATTAGAACTCGATTTTTTATAGTTACCACAACACTATTAATGTTAGTTTTGTTAGGTATGTTGTTAATTCAAAAGCATATAATTGGTTTTTAATTTTTAAATATAGTGACAAATTCAGAAAACTAAGACGAGGCGGAAATAGATTAGCTGAGTGGATAATATTATAATTTAGTGTCAAAAACAACACGTAATGAACAGTCTATTGAAGTATTGAACACTGAAGCTTCTACCAGTTCTTCAGTTTATTATCAGATTGAACAAGGATTCCCCACTTATAGCAATGATTATTAAATAAATAATAATAGAGGAAGCTACTCCAAATGAAGAGTGTCAATGATCAGAGGATTTATTTTTTCAGGACGCCGTATTGTAGGCATTGATTTTTTTTCTTAAAGAATTTTAAACTATTAGTAACCATTACCTTTTTTTTCATTCCAAGCTGCTTAAGTCCGAAATTAAAAAAGGGTTAGTCACTGGTTTATTATACGAATGTAACATGTGTCGGATAAGGAAAACAGCTTTGACAGAACCTCTAAACAACGATTATATGAGTATCAATACCGCAGCAGTCGCGGGTATCAAGAGTGCGGGAGGTGATTACACATGTTTATTAATCGCTATAGTAATACCCTGATACATCAGTTTATAGAACATTTAATTGATAATCTATTGTATTTACATATTTACAATAGGTTCAACGGTTCCCAAAATATACACAATTTACTAAAATCTTGTATATTTTCTACCAAAAACAAACATTGTCGAATGTCGTTGATGGTTACGGTATGTATAGGCCTAGTCTGTTTATTTACGGATCTTTTTAAAAATTTCAGAAAACATTCTACACGACTGTATCAAAAATATATGAAGGTTTGAAAATAATATGTAAAACAACTTTTTGAGTTTTTTAAGTTTACGGCAATCTCTCAAGTCGAAAACAAATGGTAGATAATGCTGTTTTGTTTCGTTTATCAATTACGTTTATTAATCACTATAGTAATACCCTGATACATCAGTTTATAGAAAATTTAATTGAAAATCCATTGTTTTTACATATTTACAATAGGTTCAACGGTTCCCGAAATATACACAATTTACTAAAACCTTGTATATTATGTTTTACCAAAAACAAACATTGTCGAATGTCGTTGACGGTTACGGTTAGTATAATAATAGGCCTAGTCTGTTTATTTACGGATTTTTTTAAAAATTTTAGAAAACATTCTACACGACTGTATCAAAAATATATGAAAGTTTGAAAATGATACGAAAACAACTTGTTGAGTTTTTTAAGTTTATGGCTATATCTCAAGTCAAACATTGTCGAATGTCTTTGACGGTTACGGTTTGTATAGGCCTAGTCTGTTTATTTACAGATCTTTTAAAAATTTTGAGAAAACATTCTACACGACTGTATCAAAAATATATGAAAGTTTGAAAATGATACGAAAAGAACTTGTTGAGTTTTTTAAGTTTACGGCAATCTCTCAAGTCGAAAACAAAAATGGTATAGATAATGCTGTTTTGTTTCGTTTATCAATTAGGTTTATTAATTGCTATATTAATACCGTGATACATCAGTTTATATAAAATTGAATTGTGAATCTATTTTTTGTATATATACTGTATTTACAATCGGTTAAGCGGTTCCCGAAATATACACAATTTACTAAAACCTTTTATATGTTTGACCAAAAACAAACATTGTCGAATGTCGTTGACGGTTACGGTTTGTTAGGCCTAGTCTGTTTGTTTACGGATCTTTTTCAAATTTTGAAAAAACATTCTACACGACTGTATCAAAAATATATGAAAGTTTGAAAATGATACTTAAACATAGACGCCTTTTTAAGTTGTTTAAGTTTACGGCAATCGCTCAAGTCGAAAACAAATTGTGGATAATGCTGTTTTGAAGCATTGAACTAATGAAGCAGAAACTCACATTAACAAACATGGTCATAATATTATTTTTAAACCACGTTATTAGATCTATTTTACACATAAACTTGTTTACTATTAATTATAGTAATTCCATATAATAGCATTCTATAGGCTATCCACAAATGCTGCATACATCTTCCCCCGTTATATTTATTAATTTATAACGGGTAATTATAACCAGATTTATTAATATTCTGGATTTTAGAAGTAGGTCACTTTACCGTGGGTCAGTGGAAATAGATTACCCCTAAAGTAATGGCAAACCTGAAAAAATGTAAAACTAAACTTTAAAACTTACATTTTTCACCATTCTCAAGTATAAAACAACTTTACTTTAACTTTTGTTTATGTGCATTTTCAATTTCAACGACCGAAAATGTATGAATAGTAAATTGGTAGTCAAAAGTTATATCACACAATAAAGGATGTTATATTTAACTATAGGCCTAAAGTAAGTAATTGCCTTAAAATATATTGGTAAAGTTTGGTAGTGCAAATCTAATAATTAACAAAACGAGGGGAAACGTTAAAATATAATACATTTTATTGAAAATTAAACAGGTCTTCTTGAGTAAAGTTTTAATTTTTTTACAAACAATGTGTTTGAATTTGTATACAAAATAAATCATTTACAAGTAACTTAGTAAACTTAGTTTTCCAAATATGTATTAACCACAATTAAATGGGTTATTACGGAGTGAAATGATAAATACCAGAATATTCTACGTCATAAACTGCGTAATACAATATGTCCATCAAAGTTTTGCTTAAAAAAATTCTAATCCTATTTTACTGTACAAATTTAAAAGTTGGCTTAGATCATAAATTAGCTTTATCTGTCACATTCCTACAGTAAAATATGCAGCAAAACAAATCCCATTTTTCAAAAAATGTGTAAGTGATGGAAAGGTGTGTTTGGACTTACGGAATTATAAAAATTAAGAAATCAAATATAGTTTTGACAATCATTGAATCATTAAAACTAAAGGAAAAAATCTATAACCAGCCTTTGATATAAACAGACATCACTCTTCCATTCCATTGTAACAAAAAATCTCCAAGTGATAGACTGTCAAAGATGCCGAAAGCCCTTTGACATACAATAAGCAATGTGAATAATGGTGAGATGGCTCTCATGAGTGGTATCGTCTTATGTAAACCAACGCCATACAATCATTTTTGGTGTAACTCTGAGCTGCTACCTCCTCAAACTCACTGAATTCATTTCCTGGATCAGTGCCCAAATATTCTTTTTCTGGTGAGATTTCCAAAGGCAGGAAACTGTTCCTTTCGCAGAAGACGATAATTTGATCAAGCTTATCGCTTTCAATTTCTTTTCTGACTCCAGGACTTGTGTTAGTGTAACATGATAAGAACTACCGCTCATTTGTCTGTATAAGCGAAACCTTCCTTCAAGGTCATCTGTTTGGAATTTTACAATATGTGAAATAAAAGTAGTAGTTTGTTTTTACCTCAAAAACAAAAAATGTTTACGCTGTGTGCTTTTTCCGTGTCCCTATATCACAAATCTTGAATACTTTTAATTAATACAAATTCTAATATTTAATTAAGTAAAAGATTTTTACATCGCTGTATTCCGTATTTCATGCAGAAATAAAATATATAAGTTTCATTATAAATAAATGACAGTAAAAAAGGTCCAGGAACGTGTAAATGAAAGCGCGCTCTACTTACACTATGGCTGTGTTCAACCCAGACTGTGACGTAGCGGCTAGGGGAAGGGGGAAGCACTCCGGCCTGTAGTAGAGTCGGCCTTGGGCTGGCCCATTCGTTTGATGTTAGCTCTCGCCGACCGTCCCAACCTTCTTCTCGCCCCCCTCCCATGTGACATTGTGTCGAATTCTCAATGACGGTTTTTCAAACGGTTCTTACAAGATTGTCAAAAAAACTTTTGACAACACACATTGCTGGATCTCACTAAGATTGAAAAATACTTAGACGAAACAAACATTACTGGATCTCACTAAGATAGAAAAATACTTAGACGAAACACACATTGCTGGATCTAACTTAGATAGAAAAATACTTAGACGAAACACACATTGCTGGATCTCACTAAGATTGAAAAATACTTAGACGAAACACACATTGCTGGATCTCACTAAGATAGAAAAATACTTAGACGAAACACACATTGGTGGATCTCACTAAGATAGAAAAATATTTTTTCTAAAAATTAAACAGATCAAGAACTAAGTGGAAATAAGTATTTGTAGGGAAGGCAACGTAAAAAGTAAAATTTTGTTTCGTTTAACTATGCTTATTTCTGGTGGATCTCCATAGAGTGAATACATCCATGGATCTCAGATCAGCCTATAAATAAGTATGTGTGTGTGTGTGTAATTCTGTAAGCTAAATGTTTAACTGAAAATTTTAAGAGTTTGGTAATTTGAAGGAAGATAGGAAAGTGCTCAAATTAAAGGTCTTGATCCCAGGGATTCGGGATAAATAGTAGTATTTCCAAAAAGTTATCAACAAACGATAAATAACGTAAATTATACCCCCCCCCCCTAAAGAAAATCATGGGTATTTAAAAAAGTCTGATTTGTTTCAAAACTGTGGTTCTGCTTGCTTTAAAACCATGTGATAGATGGATTATCTAAAAGCCAGCTACTATCCACTCTGAAGTATGTACCATAATAAAACAGAAATATACTTTTTCCAAATAAATGCTTGATTTTCATTTTACTTTGGAAATAATTGAATCCTGACTTTAAAACGTTAAAGGATAAAATTCTACTTTTGTTATAATCTTAGTTTCAAAATAAAACAAAAATTACATTGGACAAATAAAGTTTAATATAAAAGAAAAGAACACTTTTTCGAGACTTCGGCTTGTCCGGACAGAACACACGAATTCAAGGTAAAAATTACTTTTTATTTGTTACATTTAATTAAAAAATAAGTGAGTGAATTATTGTTTTCGAATTTGCTTTCAACGCGCTAAGATTCACGCTAGAGAGCTCAAAGCTTTTCGACTTTCCGCAATCAAATTTCGCAGATTTTGGTACCACCAGAAGTTTTCTACGTCTGTGAGTGCTTGTATCGTTTTTACAGGAAAACAGACACACACAAAATTATATTATTTCAATACTTCGACATTCTAATGTGAGCCGAAGTAATTAAGTAAGTAGGTAATACATTATATAATTTGTATCCGAAAAGTTATAGATTTAGCGGTAAAAATAGATTGTTGTAATAAAGATTACGGTAATTTTTAGTTTCCTATTGATATTTAAGTAAAGAGATGTTTCTTTTAGAAATTGCTATTCCATAAAAATACCATAAATGTATACTAAGTACACGCAACACAACTACTGTTTTCATGAAATGTTTACACTCGGCCAATTATTATAATTTCAATTGATGTGCAATCGGCCTGTATTCAATATTTATTAAATAAGAACTGGTCTATGGTCCATCGATATGATGTGTAATTGAGCCATTGCTTTTATTTTAAAACTTTAAACATATCGGTTCTATAGCCCATCATATTGATAGTCCATAGACCCGTCCTTATTTAATAAATATTAGAGGGTCGATGGTACATCGGACCGAATTTTTATGTATTGTAAAGAACTCATTTTGGCTCGATGGTCCATCGACCCAGATGGTCAATTAAACTTGAAATTATTTAAACGGTTCGATGGGCCATAGACCCTCTCGGATTTCTTTAATTATTAGAAGCGGGTCTATGGTCCATCGATATGATGTGTAATAGAGCCGCTCCCTTCCAGAAGAAGCCCACTCGTTCACCGGACTAGAGCCCAGTTGGTAATTTTTTCTGGGTAACCTTGAAAGATCGAGTATTCAAAACTAAACCAAAATACTCTCGCTGATTTGAAACTAAATTTTTTTTCAAGAAACCTGCTTAATTCAAGAAAAACATCTTCAGGCCGCAGTGTCAAGCTTATACACCAAACTGTAGAGGGCAAGCATTTTGAGCATTTTTTGTGATGTACTAAATTAAAAGTTTGAGAGTGTACTTTGTATTTTTTGGAGTGATATTTTATTACCTACATGACGTTTTTATATCAAAAATCAGTTAACAGAAGAGAGAAGGAAAACACTAACGTAGTCTTACGCCATGTAATAATAATTAACATTACCTTTCCGTTTAAATAAAATTAATGTTATTCAACTTATTATTCGTTGTATTTAATAATGTTAGACTGTATTAAAAATGTTTCAAGTTATTAAGTTGTTACAATAGACAAACCATTCGGAATACCCTAATCTAATAAACTTTGATATAATCTTAACTCTCTGACCCAAGAAACTATCTAATCGCAAAACAATTCATACCAAACTATGAAGTAGCATGATATTCTCGAAAAATATTTTGTTACACAATGCACTGCCGCCATGTGTACTCACCATGACGCATGCGCTTTCTACGTTAAAAAACTTTACAGGTTCAGCGGATTTTTTGCTGTGTTGAATAATTAAAATGTACTTAAATACTTTTAATAAATTAATTAAATTTGTATAAAACTGTTTTATATTTAAACCTTGAACTGTAGAATGAAGCGCCTGAATAATTTCAATTAGTATGGTTGTAATATGTGTACAAGTCATTTAATGTAACGTCATTTAAAGAGGTTACTTACTGATATTGTATCTTTGTGAACAGAGAAAGGGAAATTATTATTTGTTTATATAAGATTGTCCAATTGAGCACAATTATCTTATTGTTTTATTACAATTACGTTGTTGTTTCCTTGACTTCATTTTGTTTCAATCCGAACCATTCCATCAGCATCTCGGTGTAACCTCTGGAATTAATTGTTGAGTGTGCGTCAGGACGTACATTTCAAGTCGATGCAGTTTATACTAACTGTGTCATGAAGTACACTATAATTCTAATGTTAGTTTACTTAAATACTTTTATAAAATCCAAACAAGTGTATTACAAAATCTTGTTAACTTGGCAACGAGCCAATCACTGTTTGCTTTATTTCCGCCATCAGACACTCTTTTACTAACATAGACAGGCGTCTATGACAGGCCTAGACAGTCTATTAACAATTAGTTTTAGGGTGATGCGATGGTTCTTGAAACTTGCTTAAGACAAATACTTTTTGGAGAGGCATTTAACGCTAGTCAGATTGTGATACCAAAATATGAGAAGCCATACAGATCAGCACTTAGCATAGGCCCACTGTACCACTTCAGTTGAGATCCGATACCCCGTACTACAAACTCGATTTTAACCCACCGTTATTGTGGCTTGGTCAATAATTACCTAAAGTATGGATAACGTAATTAATAATTATTCATTATTCATCATTAAAGGCAGTTTACACGAAGGTGGGCAAGAAGATCAATCAGAGTT
The DNA here is from genome assembly GCA_018207615.1 of Philaenus spumarius. Lineage (NCBI taxonomy): Eukaryota > Metazoa > Arthropoda > Insecta > Hemiptera > Aphrophoridae > Philaenus > Philaenus spumarius. Next base: position 177,884 of record JAGFPH010002589.1, on the reverse strand, counting down.
TTGCTCTTTGTTAAGGAATCACTTGTTTAAGGCTTTTATTATTATTATTGTCCACAAAATGTCTGTTGCTGTAGAGACGGATTAGTGATATTTTACGAAGACATTATTACAAAAACCTTTTACTCTGAAGTTTAAATCAAAGCTAAAACCACAGATCTACAACTCTGTATAATTGGAATAAATATCTGTTTACACATAGCCAAGATATTGACGATTTACAGATGATTAATATCAATTATTTGTTTTTGATGACAGATTATTTTCTGAGCTCGATCCTGCTCGTCCCACATGGTTTCATGTGGTTGTGAATTTTGTGTGTGTTTCACTATGATGTAAGACTAAAGTACGGCAGTTATTGCTGAATTTTGATCAGAAAAAGAAAGGGTTAAGGCATTGTTAAACGACTTCACAGAATGATCTGAATGTGATGCGCTCATAGTGTCCCCCTCATCCTTTTCCTGTTTAGGTTATAAACATAAATTTATCTTACAAGCTTATTTTACACTAGGCCGCCTGGAGGCGCAACAAGTCCGGCAACCACTAATAATATTGTATGTATGTGTGGTGTTATTATCTTTAACTTAACTATTATCCTTCATCCGATTGTTTTGATAGTTATACCATCCGATAGGGAATTAAAAGTTCTACAAAAAAGGTGTCACGACAATGTTTGTTAAAATGTACAGTTTTGGTGTAATTAAAGTTTGAAATTTTTAAATAGTCGCCTTTTTTAAACGCATAATTGGTAATAATAGCTCATTTTAATTAAGATATATCATTGTTCGGTATAACGTCATGACAAGTTTGAACTCAATCGGTCAAACCGTTCTCTAGATATCATCTATTTTGTAAAAAAAATACAGACACAGACAGACGAAAAAGTAAGCACCCATGTTTATATTGTGAAATATGTTTGTCTTGATCCCAGGAACAAATCCACAAAAGAGAACCAAAGAGTTCGGGGACACTGTATAAAATATTGTATTTCTGTAGTTGACATAGTTATTAAGCTGCAGTTGTTTTATTTGATCGCCACAAACATACAATCTGATGGAGCAAAGCGTTCACAAAAAGTGTCACAGTTTTAGTTAGAACTTGATATAATTAAACTTTCGTAATACTAATAATGACCTTGCTTTATACTTAATATTAATATAAAGTTTAATTACTTACTGAGCATTCTTAATTGTGTATAAATTAAGAATGCTGGAGAAATAATTCATTTCTCGAAAGAAATGTATTGATGAAAATAAAAATAAATTTTCATATATTCTAAACTTGTTTATTTATTTTTTAAAATTCCTACAACTATGTTTATAAATAAAGTTATTGAATTTTTTTATGGATAAAAGTAGGTTACAGATTCTATCAAGTAACCAAGTAACACGGCTTCCACTGGCTGCGCCGCCTGGTGGCCTAGTGTAATAAGGACCTTACATTTTTCGTTCGAAAAAGAAATATTTTATTTTATGTAAATTTATACAATTTCCCTTTCATAGATTCAAAAATCAATTTTTCACATCTATTTATTAAAACGAATGTTTTCCTGTTAGGTGCGAAAGACGTTTCCACTATTTAGATACTATATGAATTTTGTTTTAGTCTTTAGGTGAGCAAAACCTCATATTCCCTCTTTTATTTGTGACTTAGAAAGTTTTTTTTTTCATTTTAGCTATGAAAACTAAAAAGGCTAACAACAATTTCAGATATTATGTACACGCCCTGGAAAAAGCTATATTGTATTATAATTTTATATAATTGTTCACATTCACATTCAGATCATTCTGTGAAGTCGTTTAACAATGCCTTAACACTTTCTTTTTCTGATCAAAATTCAGCAATAACTGCCATACTTAGTCTTTCATCATAGTGAAACACACAAAAAATTCACAACCACATGAAACCATGTAGGACGAGCAGGATCGAGCTCAGAAAATAATCTGTCATCAAAAACAAATAATTGATTATATTTTGTTGAATTTAAAAGATCCCTCCCCAAAAAATCAAAAATTGAAAAACCCTCCCCATTAATAATAAATACATATTTATACAATTGTATTAACTGTACAAAATTACAAGATTAAACATATAGTAACATGGATTTATTAATAAGTAACATTTATTTTGTTAGCCAACCTTATTGCTAAGTGAAATCAAATAATAGAAATAATGGCGTTTATTGATATACTGAGACGTCTCTCTTATAATAAATAAAAAAAAGGCTTTAAATTTCTACTGAAAATCCCTGAAGGATTGTAGTTCCAAAATTTGCTATAGCGCACCTCCCAATTAAATTAAATTACAAAAGACATTTATTATATATTAGAATTTTAACAAAGACAACACAATTTACACAACCTATTCAAAAACAATTTATAGGAAATGTTCACTGCAGATTTTAGTACAACTTTATTATATAGTTCATAGCTATGTTTTAAAAGGTAGTTGGTAATTATAATCTTTTAAAACATTACCAATCCAAACACAGCCTCTGCTATATTATCTGTATTACTTACTTGTTGATACTGATTTACAGTTAAGGTGCTTTTGTACACATACGGAGTTCCGGCTTTTAATGGGCAACCAGCCACCTTGTTTGGAGCTCCCTGTACATATATATCTTTACATGCGTCTACAACATTAGCCAGACCGGCAATAGGTAATCTTTGGATGCCAATAAGTGCATACACTCTTCTTTGTAGAGCCGGCACTGCTTTTGCTGCAAAAAAAAAAAAAAAATGAATTACTTCTCGTAGTATTACTAACAGCAGAATCTACCCAAAAATCCCCATAGTAGTAATTTTTATTTAAGACCCGTTTCAAGATGGGTCAATTATGGTTAAAACAAAACTCTTAAACTATAGCTCCCACAGAAACTCAAATATCTTAAGGGTAAGTAGTACCGGTACGAAATAAATTACTCGGACTTTGTCAGTTCTATTTTTGCATCTACTAGCAATACATAGAAGTTTACTACAAAATTCTCTATAGTATATATTGCTTAAGGCCGAATTGAAAATAAGCCTTCTGTTAGAAGGAAGACCGCTCGAGTAGAGTTGAAAATTTGTTTGAAATATCGATATATCGTGTTTTCGATCTATAGAAAGTTCACATATCGATGCCTAAAGATATCGGATTAAAAATATCGGATATATCGGTTTTTGACATATCAAAAAAGGTTTTATTCAATTTAGAACAAAAATTTATCATATTTCTTAATGTTTTAGGTTTTTTAATGAAACAATTTTTTTTAAATAGTTTTAAAACCGGATAATTAATTGGCGGTGAAAAGTAAACATACATTTTATTGTTAATGTTATAATTGTTATTTAGTTTTTGTACATGTTCGAATTGTAATGTACTCTCCTGTACATACAAATAGTACATACATATATATTGGACTTTTTTGAGTAAATAAATTATTGTATTAAGTGCAACATATTTGATATGTCACATTTTCTCAGGTTTCAATGCCTTAGTCTGTATTTTACGTATATATGTTCGCCAACTAAAACTGTATATCAATATATATATATATATATATATATATGTATATATATATACATAAATATAGATATTTTCTGCGTATAAAATGTGTAAAATGACAGAAAGCAGCATGAAATAATGTAATTTGTTTTATTGTAAAACTTTGAACTGCATTTACAGCAATATGAGAGTTGTCTTGTTTTCAGATACGTTTGGTGATACTACGTGAGAACCACAACACCTAGTTTAATGCATTTTGTATGTCTCGTTACATGACTACTGTCTAAAACGTCGTGTGTTTTCGTAAGCTTTGTCAAAGATTTACTGGTAAAATTTGCATATTTTGATAAACATTATTTTGTTTTGGTTCCTGCATGCTTACAACTATGAAAATACATGAACTCTTAGGAGCAATCAGGAGCTACATATTGGCACAAATATCATCAAAATCGGATACCAAATTTTTGTGATACATAAATTTTAGAAATATGCAACAAAAGATAAATAATACACGTACATTAATTATTATATACAGTATGTAAAAATTAGAAAATTTAAAATTACCTATTTTGTACCTAAAGAATGTAAGGCTAGAGTGTAAAAAGAAAATTAGGTTGATAGCTTTTTATTACAGATTGTCAATAGTTTCTGAAGAGTGTGTGGGACTGTTTCATATTTAATTAAAAAACTAGGATTAAACAGATTAGTATTATTTTCTTTATTTAATTACTAATGCTAATAACTGCACTAAATTTAAAACCCGATTGTATCAGTTTCTAGTGTATTTCCCTTTTCGTCCTTCAATGGAATTATAGTGTTCTTGTCAGCTTAACTATTGTACCAGTCTTAGATAAAGACGTATAAAAAAAAACGGAAGTTATACTGGATCACATAGACTGTACATGTTCAAAAGACTTACCTTGAAAACAAACTCGCCAAACTGCAGAAATGTCTTAGCTGATCACTTAAAAAATTGTTATGATATATTGAGGTTAACTCAATAAAGGAAAAGCTAGATTAGATTTAGGTTTATTGAGCAAAATAAAAAAAATATCACATGCCCTTAGTTACAAAAAATGAAAAATTTACATGCCCTTAGATACAGAAAATAAAAAAATGGTTTGTTTACAAAATATAATTTAAGTTGAATTTAAAAGTTCCCTCCCTAAAAATTTAAAAGTTAAAAAACCCTCCCCATTAATAATAATTACAAAATTTATACAAAAATTATTAATTAAACAAAATTACAAAATTTAACATATAGTACCATGGATTTGTTAATAAGTAACATTTATGTCGTTGGCCAACTGTAAAGCTAAGTACAATTAAATAATAAAAAAATAAAGGCATTAAATGATGTTGTGAGACGTCTCTCTACAATAAAAAAAATTTAATTTCTAAAGAGAGTCCTTTGAGGCTGAGATTCCAAAATTTGCTATAGCTCTCCTCCCAAAATAATTAATTTATAAAAAACATATATTATATATTATAAATTTTTAACAAGACACAAATTAGTACACAACCTATTCAAAAAAGGTTTGTTAGAATGTTCACTGCAGATTTTAGTAAAATTTCTTTATAGAGTTCATAGCTATGCTTTAGTAATTCTATTGTAGCTATTTCAAGACTAGACACTGTCGCCGAAAATAATCATTAAAGTTGCATTGGTAGTCAGCAGATAAAGTTTTGTTTTTAGCAGAACATTTCTAACTCTTCATACTGAAGTTGGATTTAGAAGCAGAACATTTCTACATGGTGTTATAAGCAGAACATGGTGTAGTAGTTGGACCAGTTATACACTGCATGTAAAACAAAATAACATGTTTTTAGAATTAAAGTAGGCTTTAAAACCAAAACATAGTGAAAAGCCTTTAGGTTAAAAGTTTGCCTTTATAATATTTTTGATAATTGGTTTACCAAGCAGGTTTTTTAAATAAAAAATGTTAACTGTTAAATCAAGAAATAACCAAAGTCATCTAGTTAGCATATGTCATGTTACTTTAACTGTTACTACATGTTCACAAAGCACATGTTTTAACTGTTACTACATGTTCACTAAGCACATGTTAAACTTTTAAAATGTTCATTGCTTATAGGCTCAATATATTTCAGAGATATCGTTATTTAAATGATAGGTTTCAAAAAGTCCTTATTTGTTAAAAATTACACAGCTTTAAATTTGTAACAAAAATTACATACATTGCCTAAGCTAGGCTTTAGTTTGAAAATAGGCTGGTTACATTAATTGTATACTGATTGTAATTTAAAGAAAGGAAATTTGAATATCATTGATATAAAAATATACTTAATGAATTTGAACTATTATTTATAATATTAAATGTAAACTTAAGTTCACATAGTTGTAAACTTACAAGTAATGTTTTATAACAAAGGCAACGTTACATAAGATGAAAAGCAAAGACATTTTAATTTGGTAATATAAAGTTTACATACCTGGGTTTTAGTTGAATAGGTCCTAAAAGAAAAACATTTTGATTACTAACGCACTGTCGATCATATACTCCCGACTAAGACACTTACAAAATTATAAGAACGACATAACGAGCGACTTAAGGCGTCGGTAGACTTGAGTGACAAAAAAAATCATGGCTGCCTTAACAGAACTGCAAGCCGGCCACGTGATAAACAGCTGGTCTGTTCAGATAGGCCTATGACGCTATAAACTAGTGGTGTCTGTACGGAGTCGCCGTCTACCAAGATAACGGGAACTACTTGAAGAAGAAATGTGTAGGTAAGGTAGATGTAAAACTTGTTTTTTGGCGAAAGAAAGATTTTAATACCGCGGAACTCGAATAACGGCACACTATTTTATGCATTTATCTCATGATGTGGTTGTTGAACTTGTTTAAACAACAACACAGTATTTAGTGAAATAACATGGCTTAAGTCAGACATGCATATGTTTGTATGTGTAATAGGATAAGCAGAATAGAAAGGACGAAGGAAGATCGCACACACAAACATACAAGTTTAAAACCAGGAAACATAGTGGCAGTTGATTGCCAACTTATGTAATCATAATTTATACCAGTACACTACAGTGATATATACTTAATACACTACGTCTAATTGATTTGTCGACTTTGTTCAACATTTATTAGAAGCACCGAAATCAACCTTCCAAAAATGCAACAAAGGTGGAATCGTCGAAAATTTTAGCGCATAAAACTTCAAACTAGCGAGTTCGTAAAGATACCGCAAAGGGTACTTAAGATCCAAATGTTTGGATTTTGCATACAAATTTCGAAGTTAACCACGTTAGATCCTAAGCAAATGTTTTTTGAGCTAGATAATAATTTTATGTGTTAGGAAACGCCGAGTACATTAGCACTTTAGGTACACGAATGATACTTTTTGTATTACTGCACAAAAACCACACGAACACTTAATTAATTTACATTACTAATTTGTCTAAACATGTTTAACGTGATTTAACCGTACGAGCGACAGTGCTGCTATCAAATGGAAACCATGTGAACTTTTTGGAGTTACAGCTGTTGCAATTTTAAAGTGCCGCAATGCTTTGTTTATTTATGTACAATACTTTTAGGTCCTAGTACCATAGTAGGTTGTTTGAGCAAGTACCGAATTACTACAATAAAGGGTCAGTTTACTGACGTAAAGCTTGCATTAAAAACATCAGTTTATAATGCATTATGATTAAAATTAGTTTATCTAATTCCTTAGATTTTAGTGCCGTCCAGCCAGCTTATATTCGCGTTTATAACTGTGCGCTTATGAACTCTTACGACCTCCATGTGGAGTGAATTGTGTTTGTTGTCTGTATTACGTTTTGTATCTGTGATTTTTATAGAACCTGATGATGGACAAATAAAAGTTCGAAATTACATTACTGTTTTTTAAAAGGTGGAAAACAATTAACGAACCGATGACGAGAGGCCAAATTACTGGTAATATAATAATTACAAAACTGATCCATGAGTTACAATGACTGGAACAACTCACATTCACCGATGGTGCTACTTTTACCCTTGTTATAGAGAAAGATTGTGTTTGTGTATAAGAATATAACGTTTTAACACTGAAACTTACTTGGTGTAAATTTTATTTCAACGGTATATTGGCTTTTCCTCTTCAATTTACAGGGAGATGCCTCGCATCCAGAGATGTCCACAGAAGTGAATTTGTAAAGCGGCCTTACTCCTAAAAATAACAAATACAAATATTTTAAAACTATACAATTTTCATGCACAGGCGTTTCAGAATTCACTACCAACGCTTTTAATAAATAATGTTTATAACTGTTACGGTTAAAACCATTATTTCCCAAAGCGTTTTCGTATATTTGTTTAGGAACACGGTTCTTGCTACATTTTTGTAGTCCAATCTGTACATTCAGAACAGTGGAGATGTAACGGAGCCTTTATTAGTTTGTCTTAAAAATTTCTTAGCAGACGTTTCTTGAATGTGTTCAATAATAACAAAAAAACTTAGCAAATTTAGTATCAGTTAATTATTTTTCACAACCAAAAGCTTATTTAGGTTAATTTAACAAAATAAAAGCAAACACAAACGAAATGTTGGCTTTGTCCACGTAGAGCACAAACTACTGTAAAAGAAACCAAAGAAAAAAGGGCGTTACGACATTTTGATTTTAAAGAGTAAAATACTGAAATTCCTGGCATTTAATCACAGTTCAACAACACATAAAAATATGATTTGGATTAAAAGAAACGCAATTTAATTAAGTCCTTTACTGAACCCATAAAATTTTGTTTATTTCATTAAAATTTTATAATTTTGAAATTTGAGGCTCTCACTTTGTAGAAGTTAGTAGTAATAATTTTGTTAATTAAAACACACACTATTATATAATTTAAACACTATTTATAATGTCAAGACCGATTTCGATCTTTTCAGATCATTAACAAGTGATCTACTGGCCTAATAATACAAACAACACTAAACTAAAAATGTGAGTGACGGAGGGGGGCAAGTAGATGGTCAAGGGAAAAAGGGTAGTCCCAGGGCAGTTCAAGTGGTGGCAAACAAAGAGAGCGGTCAGGTGTGCTAGATGTGAACAGTTTGGATGAGAAAAACTAAAAGATGGGACATCAGTGGTATTACACACATGATGCTATCCAACAAAAACTATTATATGTCAAGACAACAAATGCATAAGCCAAACGAAGAATAGTGCAAGACAAAAATAAAATTACATACACATATGGACTCTAAACATCTAAAATAAATAAGACAATAACAGGAAGGAATATAAAGTTACAGTAAGCATTCTATAATTGGAGAGGTTAATTTAAAAATCTGTTCATTTACTATTATTATCACCTTGTTGGAAACACTAAGTTTTTATAACTTTCTAAGAGGTTCAGTCTTATGCATTAATTGAGTATAGAAGGATGTTCCATTTACATTTATTAGCGTAGCAACCAATTTAGAAATAACCTGCAACAAGAAATTTCTCTTAACCAAGATCGTATAAAAACGAAATTTTATCAAATTATTAGAACCGTTTAGGAGAAAAAATACTTACACTTTGTTCTAATAATATAGAATAGATTAAGAAGTACAAGTTCGTAAAGACTCGAGAACTTTCCCAAATATGGG
>JAGFPH010002589.1:142209-162041 GCA_018207615.1 Philaenus spumarius | reverse complement strand
AATAACCATCTCCTATGCTACTCTTGGGAAAGTATAAAGTTTCTACTGGGAGAAAGTATGGGGCAGTTATCTGGTACCGTTTATTCGATTCAATGTCTATATTGGTTTCTTTCAGTTAAAACTAAACTTTTTTTACTGTTCAAATTAAAAATTTTTAAAGACAGAATATTATTTCATACACATAAGCTGTCAGAGATAAAGATGGTCTATGTATAACCCAATGTCTGCATATAACATGCGAATTATTGATTCAATTACCACGCAGTTTTTACATATTGATACATTCTGCCTTATGTTAATATTGTTATATGTTTTCTGTTCAATCAGGTAGAGTGATAGTTTCACCCTTGCATATTGCGATGACAGAGGTTTTATCTAATTTATTATTATTCGAATGGGTTAGTAATGCCACTTTAAGCAGGTACTTACTGTACTGAGCAGTATGCATTTTGTTTATTGGACGATTTTGATCTTAAGCCAATCACGTATATATTTCAGGTACAGTATTTGTATTATTTTAATAAAAGCTAATTTGAAAGAGTTGCTAAACGTAATTGTTAACGTAAAAATTTTTTCTGCTGTTCGAAATTACATAATGTATTACATAACATTATTTACACCTGAAGGTCGTAGATAACGAATACGCGAAACATTTGTATCCTTGTGTCAACACAGAAAAGTATTTGACGCCGCAATGTCAACAAAACTAATATAATAAAAAAAAATGATAAGAGATTGATTTATGGGCAAAGTAAATACAAATAATTATGTAAATAGATAGTTAATTCAGATTGTTGATGTTTTTAATTTACTCAAACTTTCTTGCGTAAAATGAAAATTTCCACACATCGGTGTCAACTTCTCTACCTTGTAAGAAATCCTTTTGTAAATTTTAATATATTTTAGGGGAATCTTGAAACTTGTTCTCTTGCAGTATCGATGGACAGAGGCAACACCTATACATATTCTGATTTTGTTGCTTCCTTTCAATTGTTTTGGGAGATCAGTTCAATAATCAACTATCAGGTTCCTACTTGTTTCTCTTATCTACTGTATTTGTGTCAAGGGGAAGAGAATATTTGTGAAATGTTATCAACATAATGAATGTTTCGACTAAACAAACGAGTTATTTTTCTCCTTAGAGTGACTTGGTTGGTGTTCAAAGCTTGCGAAAGTTGGTACTATTAACCGAAATACATTTCAAAGTCCCTTTTCTACGTCTTTAAAGAGAAGATCACTTTTATTTTAAAGTGTTAGAAATTTGCGTTACGTTTCCAATATTTTTGGAAAAACTTTTTCGGCCGCCATTTCGGATTCAGTTGACGTACCTTACTTTGTCCGGAATAAAAATGTTTGTGATTTTAGCACAAAAAAAATCATTTGTCCTATGTTTACATTTTGAGTTTCCTCCCACAGAACCCCAAGGGGGAGGGGGTGCTTTTGAAAGTTTGTAAAAGTAGTTATTAATTATACAAAGACATTAATAAATTTGTATCTTTCTACTTTCCGTTGTCTAAAAGTTACAGACGCCCCACACTTTTGGAACACCCTCTCGAAATAAAAACCATTAACTTTTTGACAAAAATACAGCCTGGACTCAAAGTGTTGCCCAACATTTCTGGTGTGATAAATTGACAAGCGTGTCGATCCTTACTATGTTTTATAACTCAGATTGAGTGACCTACTGGAAGAAAACCTTGTACAAAATTACAGGTGTATCATCTTTAAAATTTTGACGCTATTTAAAATTTTCCCCTCCATTTAAAACATCAAAATGTTAAAGATTATACAGCTGTTATTTTTTACAAGGGTTTCTTCCAGTAGGTCACTCAATCTGAGTTATAAAACATAGTAAGGATCGACACGCTTGTCGCTTTATCACACCAGAAATGTTGGGCAACACTATGGAGTCCCGGCTGTATTTTTGTCAAAAAGTCAATGGTTTTAATTTCGAGAACTTAAGGTGAGTGGTAAAGGTTTTACTCATTGTAACATAATTATTAATGAAACCTTAAATATTAGTTTTTTGGGAAAATTATAACTTTGATTGGCCATTATGTTGGATAGGGTCAATATACTACAGACCTCCGGTTTGCGCCAATCTTCTTCTTTTATCAATACCTTTCACATGAGGTGTCACTCAATGTGATTTCTCATTTAAAATTTTCGACTCAACTCCAAAATACCCCATTTTTGAGGGAGTATTTGAAATTTACGATACACCAAAAAACTAAATTTTTTGTTATGTTAACAAATCTGTCTATTTCCATTAATAAAAAAAATTATATGGAGGTAGGTGGGATTCTTAAGACACATAGAACTAGAACATAGAATTAGTGTACATAGAATTAGTTCTTGCATAGCTGTGTGTGTCTTAGTAGTTTTATAGTTTACAAGTACTGTGTCATTAATAATTAATTACTTGGATAATTTTCGATTTATTTCGTCAAGATTGTTTGTTAGATTTTTTAAAATTGTAATACTATATTTATCATTGAATTCAAACAAAACGTTTTAGTTAAATTTTTTATGTTGTAGCTCGGAACAATACAAATGTTTTCTTTGCGGAATGGAAACACAGACGTAGTATGTTTCTTAATAGATGTTTTTTCTCAAGACTAATGATTACCAAAGACTGGTAGCTAATTCATTGAGTTGTCGTAAAGTTAGTTGAAATAGTTTTATGTATATTTCTGTTAATTGTGAAAATATAGTTTTATTGTTAACCATTACCTCTGCTGATGATTTTTGACAATGGCTGCGCCTAAGTATCCCTTTCACTTCCATTACTTATAAAACGATTCAGAGTTGGTATTAGTTGTACTGAATTCAAACTCAATGCTAAGCAAAGCTAAGCTGTGCTGAAATTTTCTCAATTTGGTTTCACACTGCTTGCTAAGCTGAGGTTTCCTTTTGAACTGTGGCAGATACATTCCACCTTGTATAGTAATAATTACAGTTAGAGAGTACACCATTTGAGTTCTGACTCCGCATCTGTGATGACCACATGGGACGGGTGTTCCAATTTGTGTTAAATGTGTACGTTGTTTGTGTGTTTTTGTATTTGTGCTGTTATATGTCTGACAATTTTTTAATGTTAATGAAGACCTCTTAGGAGTGATAATTTCACCTGATGATGGATGAGTGATATCATCTGAAACCGCGGTAGTGTGTTTTTTCACACAAGTGGATCACTTGTCGGACATAAAAGGTAATATTTTATTATTAATTTATTAGAGAGTACAGTAATAGTAATTCTGGATCTATATGGTTAGTGGTCGTGCTATATGGTCTATATTGATAGTGGTCGTGCAATATGGTCTATATTGGTAGTGGTCGTGCTATATAGCTCGCACACAAACAATATGCTGAAGTCAGAGTTCATATAGTTAAAGTGAAGGGAGCCAGCTTGAAGCTAGTCTGTTAAACCTTGGTCTGGAGCCACACTCTAGGTGGACTCGCTTGCCTTTACCTTTACTAAGTTAGTTGTAAACTCTTTAAATTGGTGCAAACATGTTGCGCTCTTATTCTGAAGAGTATCTTCTCCACCTTCTTAGTACCGTATACACAGGTAAATCGCAAACCAGTCCAGAGCAACTCCTCTCACTCCGGCCGCCTCCATTTAAAACAAATAATGTTATGGTCAACCAGGTTCAAAATCTTTAGAAAAATCGACAAACAGTCCAGACGTTTTGGAATCACCATTCATCGCCATGTAAACTCTGTCCACGACATGATTATTAGGTTGTAAAATTCATTGATTTTATGAATTCATCTCTGAGCATTTACATACGGTTTTATTATTTCAGCATTAGGAAGTAGTTATGTGTAATTTAACTGAACACAATCTCCCTTATTTAAATGAAATATTAATTTTACTTTCTCACTATACTATAGTATAGAGAAAGTATAGTGATCGCAAAAAAATCGATGTTGTGGACCCCCCCTGTGTCCAAAAAAAGTGGTTTTTACAAAATGTGTGTCTGTATGTCTGTACGTATACAAAAGCTAGAGCGAAAACTATTCCATCGATTTCAAACAAATTTGCACCAGACATGTCAAATAGGCCTGTATAGATGCAGGAAAAAAGTGTTGAAAAATAACCCCCTTTTTGGCAAAAAAAACCCCAAAAAATCAGTTATTATTTTTTTTATAAAAAAAACGGCTCTAAAGATTTTTATAAAATTTGGCTTATTTGTAGCCTTTAATGTACCCTATCATATGCAAAAAAACACATCTTTCTAAAAATTCTAATAATAATAATATCTGATTTTTGGGGTTTTTTTTGCCATAAAGGGGGTTGTTTTTCAAAATTTTTCAAAACCTTTTTACGTGCATTTATACAGCCCTAATTGACGTGTTTTTTGCAAATTTGTTCGAAATCGATCGAATAGTTTTCTCTCTAAATAATAATAATAATATTTATTAGTTAATCTCTTACTTTAATATTTCACCTTTCCTACTCCACCTACAATTATGAAGTCACAGCGAATCTGTTTAATAATTTTAATATGTTTGTGAGAAAGTATGTGCCAGTTTCTGGTACCGTTTATTATTCGTCAATTTCCATCTAAGAAAGAAATTACGGTTTCAATATAGCAGAAGTACGATACAAATAATTTAGACAACAAGTGTTCTAAATAAATATTAAAACTTGTTCAGAAAATGTACAATATAATACGCAAGCATCTTCTGGTTCCCTACGCTACGTATTAAAACAGTAAACGTAGAGCATGTACGTAGACTGTCTATGACGTATGCGACGGAAAGCGTAGACATAATTCTGCATCTCTTTCTTCACAACTGCCGGTTGGGACCGTTACAATTCTCGCCTAACCGTGGCTAAAGAACGTATACGCACTGAGCTTGCGTGTAGAAGGCTTACATGCATTCGACAGAGGCAGTAGAAACGATTCTGTTTTCTAAGTGGCTGTGATAAGTTCGCTAACCAAAGAATCCAACAATTAGAACCTTGTGTTTTTTCGTACTAGAATGGAACTTGTTTTGGTTTTAAATATAAAAATAATTATAGAAGATTAATCTGCACATTTGTTTTTATACACGACTTTATATCCCGTCTGTTTAACCCAAAACCAATCAAAACTTAAACTTCCTTAAACGTTTCCGGTTCAAATACACCTGGGGGATTGGAAGCTTCTGATCCGAACACAACTTAAATAATGAGGAAGCGCAATGTCCATTTCATCGGTAGCGTGATGTGAATTTACCCATACAGCTATTGAGTTTAAGCCTTTGAGTTTACCACTGCCTACATTATTTCGTCTATTTCACTTTTGTCACTATACTATAGTATAGAGAAAGTATAGTGATCGCAAACAAAAATCGATGTTGAGAGTTTTGTGGAAATATCCGTTTTGGGGCCCCCTGAGTCCAAAAAAGTGGTTTTTACAAACTGTCTGTCTGTATGTATACAAAGCTAGAGAGAAAACTATTCGATCGATTTCGAACAAATTTGCACCAAACATGTCAATTAGGCCTGTATAGATGCACGAAAAAAAGTGTTTAAAAATAACCCCCTTTTAGACCAAAAAACCAAAAAATCAGTTATTATTATTATTATTAGTTGAAAAAGAATTTTTAGAAAGATGCGGATTTTTGTATATGGTAGGGTACATAAAGGGCTACAAATAAAAAAAAAATATCAAAATTGTGGAAGCCGTTTTTTAAAAATAATAACTGATTTTTGAGGGGTGTTTTGGCCAAAAAGGTGGTTGTTTTTCAAAACCCTTTTTCGTGCATATATATAGGCCTAATTGACATGTTTGGTGCAAATTTGTTCGAAATTGATCGAATAGTTTTCTCTTTAGCTAATAATAATAATATTTATTACTTAATCTCCTACTAAATGTACTATCTCCTCTTCTAATTTAATGCAATTATGAAGTCATAGTTGGGGTCACTCACGAGGGTTGGTGTGCGAAGCACGCAATGCATTGTGCATTGAAAATACTCCAAATACGATTGAGTTTAAAAAACGTAGATATTAAAAAAAAAAAAAATGGCTTTCACTGTTTCCCAGCTTTTGCAACCTTTGATCCAAATTGTCCAACGCTATTCTTTCCATAATATAAAGTATTAGTAAATAAATACATTCCATTTTCAGGGGATATGCCTCTATCTATGAATGTTTATACAAATGTTTTATTTGTTATGTCTTTTATGGCTTTATTCTGATTTTAGATAACCAAAAAGGAGGGTTTATATAAAAAAAGATATTGAAACGTATTTAGGGCAAGTTATAGTTAATTTTTAATTTTTTTAAAAATATTTTCATTAATTGTTTTATCAACATAATGTAAAAAATTAAATTTATTTTGTTTTTCTACATCATAAGAAACATTCCTGTGTATGAAAACCATGGTAACTCAACAAACATAATTTTAGTGAATTTTTAAAAATTATTTGATAAATGTTAGGAAAATAATCAGATTTTCAATGTAAAACATAAGATTTATTAGAATAAACCACTGCACAATGTTATCTATACACACAAACCTTCCAAATACAATGAAGATCATCTTGTGAAACTTACGTAGGGTATAGTTTACAAAAACGAAGTTTTGAGAAACCACTGTTCAAAGTATTCATTCCACTACATACACATAAAGTCACCTGCTCCATATAAAATACCCTCTTTTCTTTTTTCTTTTCTCCTTCCTCCATCTGGGCCCTTTTCAATATCTTTCTGTATTTCTTGTATTTTTCAGTGTCCCTTACTTTCCTCAACTTTAGACAATGGATGTCCAAACCGGCTGAGAGAAACCGGGTTTATACCTTGTGAAGTTCCAGTCTTAGCAAAATGATTTACTATTGTAATTAAATGCCCCTCATTATACAAGCACACGCCCTCTGCTACTAAGGCCTTAAGGGGGCATTCCACCATAAAATTTTATTTTTTATTTTTAAAGGAAACCTCATTATTTTAAGTTTTATATATAAGTGTTGGTTATAGTGACTTTTCCATAAGTTTTGGTCCCCCACCCCCTCTCCCCCCGTAATTTTTTACGGATTTAACTAGGCTTCACTGTGGTAGACATAACTCAAGTTGTATTTTTGAGATAGCCTCATATATATTTTTTTTTTTTTTTTAAAAGGGCATTCCATTCTACAAACTGTAGTATGGATAGTTAATTATATAAAATATTTCTGTAAACAATATGCTATTTAATTTAGTAATAAAAAGTTTTAGTAAATCTTTTTTTAATCATTTCTTAAAATCTTTATTATAGGAACTAACGTATATCCATACTACAGGTTGTACAATGAAATGTCCTCTTCAAAATAAAAAAATAAAAAATTATGAGGCTATCTCAAATACAACTTGAGTTATCCTGCCACAGTAAATGAAAACGTGTGAAAACAAAACTTTCGGAAAACGGCCTAGAAAAATACTAAGTTATTTGGAGAATATACATCTGTATGCCTGAAATATGTGTAAGCGTTTAGTTTTTAGATAAAATAAACTAGTTTATAGGCATATTATCTATACTTATTATATATAAAATCGTTCAGAAAATCACAAAGAACAAAACTAGGTAGACAATTTTTTTTTTTCATTTTTATCATTATTAAGGTGAAGTGCCCCCTTAACCATTCTTTTGGCTTCAAAAATCATCTTCCGGCATTTACTCCATATCACCCCATGTAGAGACTTAATTGCAATCTGAGTTTTTCCGGAGGCGCAACGTTTTAATAACTCACCATTCGACAAACGTTCATATAGGGGCCAAATATGATGGTAAACTCTAGCTATCATTGATTGGTGTTTTTATATAGTCTTTGTGTTTTCTTGGTGGAACATAGTTTGCAACGTATCTTTGGTAGAAACACCATCTATATAGACTGAAAAGTCGAATGTCGTACGAAATCGTAGAGAGCAATATTCTCAATTTTATTTAAAAAATACTCGAAAAATTTGTCCGAAAGACATAAAACTTTGTATACATGTTCAGAACAAAATTTTAAAAAATACTTTTAAAAAATGAAAAAAAATAAAAAATGGTCTATATATATAGAGGCATATCCCCTTAAGACATAAATTATTTTCGATTTTGTCCTAAAGTAAAACCTGATATGGAAGAACCATTAAGAGCGTAGGTCAAGTATGCAATTATAAGAATATAATTACTTTATATTCAGTAGAAAAAAAGTTAAATAGTTAAAAATAGTTAGGGGAAAATGTGTGGTTACATTTTGAATAAAATTGCTGAATGCACAACATTTCAAACATATTTTGAAACCAAATCACGTACAGGTTCGTATTGTGTGAGTGTTTTGCTCTGAGATTGACTGTTTGTATCACCAAAAATGTAGACTCTATTATTGTTCCGACCACGATAGAGCACGAGGATTGGCGTGCGCGGCATGCAAAAGTATAAACTTGTTTGGTATTAACTTTATTATTTTTCAAACAATGTAATAAAAGGTAATAGTTTTTTCATTCAAAAGGGTTATCAAAAGTACATTAAATGTTGTTATTTATTTTATTAAATAGTGTATTAATACCATTGGATTGTTTTAATTATTGAATAAAAACCATTGTAAACACATAGCATATTATACCAATTTCATAAAATTTAACACATTTATTTATACATTTAAGCAAAATTACATTTATTACGCAAATAAATATTATTGTAATAATAAAATGGTTAATCATATTTATAACGTGGGATTTATTTTTAAGTTGCAGCAGCCGTGGCTATTTCATAAGATTTCATTTCACAATACTTAAAAGAAAACAACACCATCTTCTCCAGAAACCTCCCTCATGGAGCCACTACGTTATACAAATTAACAGCCTCCTTTATTAGACAATTTGTATTCAAAGTTGAGAGGGAAATATAATTTCATATGTAAAGCAGAATGCTTTCTTGCAAAATTATATTTTAAAATTCTTTAGCTCTTTTTTGCCTTTTGGTTGTTAAACTGTTTTTGTAGGTTGTTTCAATACAGTGAACGGTTGCACAGCTACTACCGATAACAAATTAGTGTTTCCTTCTGGTCCGTAAACTCTAATGCACTTCCACTATTGGAATGTTGTCGACGGTAAATACATTTGCGTAGGTTCCATCCTACTTATTGTTGTTCGTTTTACTTATACGCAGGTGTCCCGTCTGTATGAGTCTGCCTGGCACAAAGTATAGTATGTTACCTTTTTAGCTAATTTTGTTACTTAACAACGTACACAAAATATTGTTTTTTTAACTATTTAAATCAAGACATTTTATAGTACGATGAAAATACTTTTACTTTCATTAAAACAATTGTAATAATACCAGGAAAAAATGTATTGCGCAACTTTGTGTACAAGAGACCAACTTTATTTTAAGAGAATATACAGGGTGTCCCCGAACTCTCTGGACCCCTTTTGTAGATATGTTCCTGGGATCCAGACAAACATATTTCACAATATAAACATGGGTCTACGGTGCTTATTTTTTCGTCTGTCTGTCTGTATGTGTTTTTTACAAAATACTTAATATTTTTGGAAGTAAAAAAGATATTGAGTTTAAACTTTGTATACCTATTTGTTGCGTAACTTTTAGTCACTGTATGAAAAACTAGAACATTATTTAAAATATTTTCAAAATGGCGGCTGTTTATAATTTTTAATGTCAAATATCTCAAAAACCGCATACTTTACGAAAATATTACAAGAGAAAAAAATTACTTTTTTAAAGACAAACACAATGGTTGTTTTATTTTGTCTGTAGCTCAAAGGATAACAGAGATATTGACAAAAAAGGAAAATTGTTTTTCTTAGTTGTCAAAAATACCCAAAATTGCTCTAGAAACAAAATATTTTAAAGTTATTATGAGCTAAAATAATGAGTTATTTCGATAATGTTCCGAAAACTTTTTGAGCTGATTCCACTAGCAAAAAATAATGAAAAAGTTCATATTGTATTCACAGGTCCGGAAATGCTTCGTTAGAGAGTTACAGCTGGCGAAAGGTCTCACCCGTGTTTAAGATTACTCACAGAAACGAATCCCTATTGAAATATGTAGGCCGTTAATTAAGGTATAAAATTTATTTTAATTTACGTAAAATTAGCAGATAAATTTAATAAAATCGGTTCATGTTCAGTAACTGCAGTAATTGTTGCGATATTTGACCCAAAACGCTTTAAAATATTTTGTTTCTAGAGTAATTTTCTGGGTATTGTTGACAACTACCAAGAAATACAATTTTCCTTTTTTTGTCAATATCTCTGTCATCCTTTGAGCTACAGACAAAATAAGAAAACCATTGTGTTTGTCATTAAAAGAGTATTTTTTTTGTTTCTTGTGATTTTTTCGTAAAGTTAGCGGTTTTTGAGATATTTGACATTAAAAATTATAAACAGCCGCCATTTTGAAAATATTTAAAGTAATGTTCTAATTTTTTGTACAGTGATAAAAAATTACGCAAAAATAGGTATACAAAGTTTGAGCTCAATATCTTTTCTACTTACAAAAATAATAAGTATTTTGTAAAAAACACATACAGACAGACGACAGACGAAAAAATAAGCCCCGTAGACAAATGTTTATATTGTGAAATATGTTTGTCTCGATCCCAGGAACATATCCACGAAAGGGGTCCAGAGAGTTATTGTATATATTTTTAATTTATGAAATGTTAATCTCATTGTAATGATAGGAGGTTGGAGACTTCCAAACCATACAAGTTATTCATATTATTCGTTTTGCAATTAACTAAATTATTAAGTTAAAATTAAATGAATTTAGTTATTATTTCAACAATATTTGCGATTGATGCAACGATTATACTAAAATCGATTCCAGAGATCGATGTAATTATTTCTACTTTCCTTAATATAAAATGTATCTACTGTAATAAAATCATCTTATATGTTTATCACGTTTGCGTTCCTGAAGTATTCATTAAAGTCCCTTACCGAACCCTTTTATGTCCTATTATACTAGTAGCCAAGACCGCTTCATAGTTGAGTTTATGTGTGGTACATGGAAGAAAAAAGAAGTTAAAATTTAGTTGAAGTACTTATTTTGTATATAGAATTAGTTCATAATTGTCAACGGTATATTCTAAGGAATTGACTTTCTAGTTGTTTAAAATAATAGTATAGTTACTGATTAAATTTTGTATAAAAGAATGATAAAAACAAATCCAAATGTTTGTATTGAAATGCAAAGGAATACCGAAACTGTCCCGCTTCGATGGAGACTAAGCAATCCCATCTCCTGTTTGAAAATAGAAAACATTCTAGCTTTAACTTGTACGATATTTGGGGAGATATATTAAATAAAGTAGTGTATTAGGTAAACTTTTTTCTCGCGATTGATACTACAGAGTTGATTTATTAACTAGGAATGAAGTCGGCGTTGGCGATAAAAGCTTAAAACACATCAAGTAGTTTCATGGATAAAGACGAGAAAGGGTTTCAACAACTGTAAATTAATTAGATTTTTTTTTTTTTTTTGCTGAAACCTTAGCGGTTATCATTGCTTGTAAAACGGAAAACGTTTACGAAATGCTGATAAACTTAAAAAGTAATTGAGTTACATACGACCACACACAGGTATAAAATTAATCTTTTAATGTACACACACTACTGACGCAATAAAGATAAAATAAAAACGATAACAACAAATAATTAAACAAGAACAACTTGGCACAGGGCTGTAAAGTGCCCTGTTACATAACAATGCATACAACTCTAATTAAAACTAAATCACGAGTTGGTATTTGAGTTAAGCGAGATGTATATTGTTTTCAAATGTTACTAATTGCATTCAATTGATGGAGGAATGCTAACACCATACTAATGTTTAACCTAAGAACATGTTTTAACTTTTCACAATCTTAAAGTTGGTGTTTTATGGAAAGGAGATTTAGCAGTAAGGACAAACCGGCGGATCCCTGACGCATCAGAAACCCATTGGTTGACCCAGAATGGCCAATGCGTAGACGAGAAACCACAGACGGCTTTGGCGGTTAGAAGATGTCAATGGACGAACGGTATCCTGTCGGAGTTTATTGTCTTGTTCTTCTACCCACTCTTCTTCCCACTGTCTAAACAGTACTTGTTTTAAAGAGGACATACAGTTGGACGATCACATAACTCTGTTCACGCTAGGCTGTAAGGAAGTGGCTTCCTTAGCAGCTAGGTTTGCTTTAGTATTTCCCTGCATACCGGCGTGACCCGGAACCCAACAGGACGACACCCCAACGCCCCGTAGCCAAAGTCTATGCGTGTAAGTTAATTAGAAACAAGTTCCTGCCGATTATATTCCTAAATAAGTTAAATAGCATATTTTATTGAAATTGTTCAGTAATATTCCATTAGACAACGTAAAATTTAATTGGTTTATAATAACCGCCGTTCAAAAATGACATGAAAATTAACACTTGAAATTTGAAAATACTACACAAAGAATAATAAAAGTATAAATATATTTTTGTTCAGTAGTATAATGCGTTTTATTCACTTTTTTAGCCTCAAGGCTCCACAGAAGTATCCTTGGTCCTCATTAATTCCGTTAATTAATTCGAAAACAAAGTTGAGTTATAATTAAAAATACGCTGATCCGATTCTTTAAAAGCTCAAGTTTGCATTTCCTTAAGCACAGACCGGAAGTAATATCGAACGTAAGTACACGGCAAATAAAAAAGAAGGGAGGAGACTTCAAGGTGAATTAAAACTTTATAGATTCAGCTCAATCCGAAGTAATGTAAAACTTCTAAGAGGATGTTTACTTTTTTACGTTTGATTCGCGACTGCTTTGCACCAATCTTTACTTTCATTAATTTGCTGTAATGGATTTTATTAGAGGCTTTCCACCAGATTCAAAAGTTTGAATTAATTTTGTTTTTGCTGCAGGGGTGGTGTCCAATAAATAGGTTTAATAGTTAAAGAGACTGGTTCAGGTTAATAATTTAATATTAAATAAACGGTACCAGATAACTGCCACATACTTTCTCCCAGTTGAAACTAGATACCTTCCCAAAAGTAGCAAAGGAGGTGGTTATTTAGAATTGCAAAAGTAGGAAAATGTTACCATTAGATGTAACACACATCCATATTATATTATTATACTAGCTAGCCCGATCCGGCTTTGCCCGGATAGACAAATCAAAGTTAATTGTATATTAACAAAAAAATATATTATATCAATAAATATAAATACAAACCCCCCTAAAATTTCGAATTTTTGGAACCCTTTCTTATCAGCACCTACGGCCCTAGAGGAAGCTACATATCAAATTTCATTCCAATCCGTTCAGTAGTTTTAGAAAAATCGTGATTTAGTAACTTTGAACCCCCAAACCCCCCTAAAATTTAGAATTTTTGGACATATTTCTTAGTGAGCACCTATGGCCCTAGAGGAAGCAACATACTAAATTTCATTCCAATCTGTTCAGTAGTTTTAGAGAAATTGTGATTTAGTAACTTTAAACCCCCCAAACCCCCCCTAAAATTTTGAATTTTTGAAACCCTTTCTTAGTGAGCACCTATGGCCTGAGAGGAAGCTACATACCAAATTTCCTTCAAAATCCGTTTAGTAGTTTTAGAGAAATCGTGATTTAGTAGCTTTGAAATCAATAAAGCCCCCATTAAAATTTAGAATTTTTGGAAGCCTTTCTTAGTGAGCCCCTATGGCTTTAGAGGAAGCTACATACCAAATTTCATTCCAATCCGTTCAGCAGTTTTAGAGAAATCGTGATTTAGTAACTTTGAACCCCCAAATCCCCCCTAAAATGTCGAATTTTTTTAAAACCTTCTATAGTGAGCCCCTATGGCCCTAGAGGAAGCTACATACCAAATTTCGTTCCGATCTGTTTAGTAGTTTTTGAGAAATGGTGATCAGTGGGTCAGTGGATTTGTCTTTTATACAGAGTGTCCCAGAACTCTCTGGACCCCTTTTGTGGATATGTTCCTGGGATCGAGACAAACATATTTCATAATATAAACATGGGTCTACGATGCTTATTTTTTCGTCTGTCTGTCTGTATGTGTTTTTTACAAAATACATAATATTTTTATACACCTTAATTAACGTTCTACATATTTCAATAGGAATTCGTTTCTGTGAGTAATCTGAAACACGGGTAAACTCTCTAACAAAGCATTTCCGGACCTATGAATATATGCACTTTTTTATTATTTTTTGTTAGTAGAATCAGCTCAGAAAGTGCTCGGAACATAGTGCAAATAACTGATTATTTTAGCTTATAATAACTTATAATAATAGTTAATAGTTAACTTATAATAATAGTTATAATAATAGTTAGTTAGTATTATAATAACTCATAACAATAGTTCTGGGTATTGTTGACAACTACCAAAAAATAAATTGTTCCTTTTTTTCGTCAATATCTCTGTTATCCTTTGAGCTCCAGACAAAATAAAAAAAACCATTGTGATTATCATTAAAAGTAAACTTTTTTGTCTCTTGTAATTTTATTGTAAAGTTAGCGGTTTTTGGGATATTTGACATTAAAAATTACAAACGGTCGCCATTTTTAAAATATTTAAAATAATGTTCTTATTTTTCGTACAGTGATAAGAGTATATGCAAAAAATAGGTGTACAAAGTTTGAGCTCAATATCCTTTCTACTTATAAAAATATTAAGTATTTTGTAAAAAACACATAAAGACAGACAGACGAAAAAATAAGCATCGTAGACCCATGTTTATTTTGTGAAATATGTTTGTCTCGATCCCAGGAACATATCCACAAAAGGGGTCCAGAGAGTTCGGGGACACCCTGTATACAGGGTGATTCACGAAGTTATCCCCACACTTATACAGCTCATTCTACTAGTAAAAATAATGAAAAAAGTACATATAAACATAGGTCCGAAAACGCTTCGTTTTCCAGATATCCGCCATTTTGTTTTTTGTTTTTTTTTTGTACAAAATAATTCATATCTAGAGAACGGTTCGACTGATTGAGTTCAAACTTGGCATGAAGTTTAATCTGGCAATGATATACCTCAAGAAAAAGAAACGATTAAATCCAATCATGCGTTTTAAAATGGCGGCGGTTTGAAAATTTCAAACCTAAATTACTCCAAAACCGTACATTTTAACGAAAAATGTCAAGATACCTTTTTTGTAGCCCTTTTAATTCCCTATCCGATGGTGTAACTGTCAAAACAATCGGATGAAGGATAACAGTAAAGTTATGTGTACTAATCGGTTTGTTCAACCCGGCATCCTATACCAACACAGTAAATACTACAATATTGTATGGACATTTGTTGTCATTACCTTTTAACTTAGCTATTATCTTTCATCCGATTGTTTTGACAGTTACACTATCCGATAGAGAATCAAAAGGGCTACACAAAAGGTATCTTGACATTTTTCGTTAAAATGTACGGTTTTGGAGTAAGGTAGGTTTGAAATTTTCAAACAGCCGCCATTTTGAAACGCATGATTGGATTTAATCGTTTATTTTTCTTGAGGTATATCATTGTTAGGTAACTTCATGCCAAGTTTGAACTCAGTCAGTCAAACCGTTCTCTAGATATGAATTATTTTGTACAAAAAACAAAATGACGGATATCTGGAAAACGAAGCGTTTTCGGACCTATGTTTATATGAACTTTTTTCATTATTTTTACTAGTAGAATGAGCTGTATAAGTGTGAGGATAACTTCGTGAATCACCCTGTATATAAGATATATTATTATTTAAACTATTCGATCGATTTCGAACAAATTTGCACCAAACATGTCACTTTGGCCTGTATAAATGAACCAAAAAGGACGAACATTTTTGAAAAACAACCCCCTTTTGGCCCAAAACCATTAAACGAGAATTTTTAGAAAGATGCGGTTTTTTGCATATAATAGGGTACATTAGGGCTACAAATAAGCTAAATTTGATCAAAATCGTTAGAGCCGTTTTTAATAAATTTAGATTTTTCTAATTTTTTAGCGATTTTTGGGGGTAAAACCCCTTAAAAATTAAAAATTTGAAAAATGAAAAAACTCCTGGAGATATTCCAGAACTACACCTACATACCAAATTTCATCAAAATCGTACCGTTGGTATGATCTCCAGCTCTGTACACATCCTTACAGACACACAGACACACGGACATACGGATACACGGACAGACATCACCAAAAAACCACTTGTTTGGGTTCAGGGAGCACCAAAACTAAAAGTTCCACAAAAAATATTTTTGGGTTCAGGGAGCACCAACACAGATAATTACACTAAAATTTTTTTTGGGGTTTAGGGAGCACCAAAACAGATAATTCCACTAAAAATTCAAATTCGAAAATTTGGACGAAAACAATACTTTCTCCATTTACTACGTATAGGGTGGAGAAATTAAAAATGATTATAATATTTATTGTGATAAGCTTTTAATATTATAATTTTTAAAATTTTATTGAATAATATAGATACTATCAAAACCCTGTATAATCTTATTAATAAACTTTATTATGGTTAAGTAGAAAAACCTATACTTTACTATGTCTACAGTTAGTGCTCCGCCTTTTTAAGTTTGATTTGGTCCAAATTTGGTACACATATATTGGCTGTCTACGTCGCTCGGACGATTTCGTTAGCCAACAAAATCCAAAAATCGGAATCACTTTTTTGACGGGAAGTAACTATTATTTGAGTTTTTCCTACGAGAATGAATTTGTTTTTGAGTTTTTTCTACAAATATAAATCTGCGATGTTAGTCTGCACATTTTGTTTTTCTACGCGACCTTATACCTCGCTTGGTTCAACCAAAATGGATGAAAATGTAAAATACAATAAAAGTACCCGGTTCAAAGCCATGTGGCGTACTTTTCAAAAATGTTTGCAGAATACCCACATTTCTATATATCCATTTCACATATATCCACCACATTTCTAGGGTAGGATACAGATAAGTCCAGAGTTGCCAACCGTCATATTAGAAACAAAATATTTGAAATGAAATGAAATTTATTGATTCCTCAATTACACACAATTGTTTCTTACAGAATATTTACAAACTTATCACCCTTAATGAAATAATAGAAAAAGTACAATAAAATAAAACAAAATACAATAAAATGAAAATAATCACACTACATGTACTACTTGTAAAATAATATCCTAATCATAACAATAATTGAGGATCTTAGTTGGCCGAGGTTAAGTACCTGTACCAGGTTTTACCTGAATCCTGAGTCTATTAAAAAGTGAAATAAAACAAAAAGACCACTTTTTCAAACAGTTTTATTTTACCCATATTTTTGTGTGTTCCAGCTGAAATACCCACTCTTACCTGAGGATTGTATGTTGTGTGTTGTGGACAAGCACAGCAGTGCATCGCGCGTGGTTGAAACGCACGAAATAGGGGTTCGCGTGTGGGTGTAACGCACAAAGCAATGGTTGGGTGAAATAGTGTAAAGAACGTGGGGGTCACCGACGAATTAGCGAGTCACTGAGTCCTCGTTACTTTTCACTTTTCACCCACGCGCGAACCATTTCTTTGCTCGTTTATAGGGGTCACGAACGTACGACTCAGTCAGGGCTATAGAATACAAGGGCTAGACCAGTCCGCCAAGGAAAGCGTTCCCGTGCTGCTACTGTGATGACGTCACGGTGGTACCTCCTGCTTCATTCCCACCGCTTCTCATAAGTATTGTTTGCTACAATAATTTCAATTTCTTAGCAAAGCTGTAACATTTTTATGAAGCGCTCTTCTTTAATTTTAGTATTGACACTACACAAAGCAATAAGTAGACTGTAAGCAATTAGTCTAAAGATGTAAGAAGAAGGCAGAGTTACAATAAAACTAATTTGTAGGTAATAAACCGATGTAGTGTACTAATGTTAGCATACTTTTAATTTGATTCTCTGAAAAATTTCTGAAAACTAAATACGAAATTGAACAAAATGTGTCACATTATTAAAATAATTGTATTTATTACAATAAACCACCAAAACTTGAATGTCATACTGCAGTTTAATAAAACATTGTGTAATACTTATACAATAAAACACATAAAAGTTATAAATAGTTAATGAGTAGCTTATATGCAGATATGCACATAACATAATAATTACTGCTGAGATAAAATATTAAAAAATAAAATAAAACTGCTTTATAGAAATTTTCCTTTTCTAGGCCTTAGGGAATACTTAATTTAATAGTTGAATTTAAACAATTGAACTATTTAAATTAAAATTGGCGCTGTGCAATTTAATTTAGTCTGTAAGTTTAAATTAAAATTATATTTTATTTATTTATTTTTGTCATCAATAATTTTATTACTGTAGGTTTAAATTTGATTTGTATATTATATATTTATTTATATCTAATTATTCTGACAATTTTAAGTGCATTTTGCTAGTAAAGATTTTTTTAAAACATTTTAACTTTATAGCTGCAGAAGAAATTACTTGAGAACCTTGGTAACTTTTCAACATAAAGTAATCTCGCTTGTAACTCTTACATTAAATAAATAATATTTTTTAATGTTTATTTTAATTTGAAGCTGATTATTTAAAATTTGTTGTTTTTAAATTTTGAGTTATCAATAATTACCGGTGCTCTAAGTTTAAATTGTATTATTATTTATATATTTATTTATTTACATCACATTATTCTGAAAATGTTTGATCTAATGTACTTTGTTGGTAAAAGTGTTTCTTAGAATATTCAAGTAACACTGCAGACAATATTACTTGATAATCTTGGTAATATGTCATGAAGTAATCTCGTCTGCAACGTAACATTAAATAAATGCATACCTTGCTAAACATATAATTTAAGTGATTTTGTATATTGTGTAATTTTTTAAAGAAATTCATTGAATGTCTCTTCGAGAAAATTAGCATTGAATATGCGTCAAAAGGCGAAAATCTTGCGGAATTATATACTTTTTTTAAACACTTGTACTGAAAAAAATCATTGCTCAATATTAATCAAACTCGCTAAACATATAACTTAGGTGATTGTGTGCATTGTATAAATTTTTCAAGAAATTTGTGTAATACCTCTCCGAGTAAATTAGCTTTAAATATGCATATATGTAAAAGTAATTACCTTTCTTTTATAATTTCCGCTCACAGTCCTTTTCTTAATTAATTTACTTGGTGACGATCGTTTCGCCTTTCAAATCAGTCATTTTCGAACCATAAACTTTTAGACATTTATTTAAATGCGCGTCAGTTATTATTAAAAATAACGAACATTAACGAACATGTTCACGGAAATTTGCAATAATAGTTATTGACGTGAGCGAACTAGGCCCTAGGCCTAAATCGATATTGAAATATTAAACTTTAATTTAGGCCTGACTTATTTCTGAGGCATAGCGTTGAGATTATGGTTAATCCTTTAAACTGTATTTTTATTACAGGTAAGCCTAATGTTGTATATACCCTTTTACAACCCCTGATTTGAAAGGCGAAACGATCGTCACCAAGTGAATTAATTAAGAAAAGGACTGTGAGCGGAAATTATAAAAGAAATTTAATTACTTTTACATATATATATATATAACCAGTCCACAAGGCAAAAACAAAAACATTATTATTTAAATATGCGTCAAAAGGCGGACAATCTCGCGGAATTATATATCTTCTATAAATACTTGTACTGAACAAAATAATTACTCAATATTCACCAAACTTGGTTAACATATAATTTAGGTGATTGTGTGTATTTCATAATTTTTTTAAGAATTGTCGTATGCATCGTTATATTAAATAACACGTGAGAGCTAAGGCGAACCGTGTTTACGCGGCGTGTCATGGTACCAGAGTGACGTCACATAGGAGAGGGGGCAAGAGGAAGTTTGGGACAGTCGGCGAGCGTCAACATCAAAGGAGTG
>JAGFPH010002589.1:72808-122209 GCA_018207615.1 Philaenus spumarius | reverse complement strand
ACATCGAGCGCCCAACGCTTTTTTTACAATAATGCTAGTATTTATCGTTTATTATTGTTTTAAGCTTATTTGAAAAATTATTTTTAACTTTTTAGTTTGATATGCTCTAAAAGCGTGTTTTTTAGTTTTTTAAACTATATTTATTTTTAATTGTTACACTCACAGTAAACAATAATTTTTGTCTTGGTGGTGGGTGCTTCAAAATGAATATCGGGGTTTCATGGTTTCGTAGTGTTTATTACATTTGACTTATAATTATAAATCATACATTAATTTGTATTGTTTTAGGGCTGTTATCACACTTTTACCCCTCAGCAGCACGCTACAAAATACAAGTATTGTTTACTTTTTATATATTAACTTGTAATAAATAAATGTACCAATTTCCAGCTCTCTATCTTTAAGGGAAGGTTATGTTTAATTTGTATTGTTTTAGGGTTTGTTATCTCAATTTCACCTCTTAGCAGCTCAGTAAAAATGCAAATACGGTTTACACTTTAAACTATCTTGTAAGAAATAAATGTACCAATTTCCAGTTCTCTAGTCTTAATGGATGTATAATAATAAATATTTATTGTTTTAGGGGTTGTTTCAACCCTTAAGTCAAAATGATTTATAGCCTATGTCTCATTCCAGTTCATGATCTATATTTTCATTCAAATCCATCCAGTACTTTTTGCGTGATTGACAGTCAAACAAACAGACAAACATACAAACTTTCACATTTATAATATTAGTAGGATACATTAAATTAAAAAGCAACTCAAACTGTTTCGTTGGTACGACTGTGTGCACGAGCATTCGCTGTTTCCTCTGTGTTCGGTTGGAAAGCGATATTATCAAAGATGGCGACTAGTGAAAAGAAAGCTTTTTGTGTTTTACAGTTTGCAAATACTGAATCTGTAGTTAAAGTTCAACTTGCGTTCCGTATTCAGTTCAAAATTAATAATAACTGGCTGACCCGTGCGAAACATTCGCATTCTAATTTACTTAAATCCCACTTAATTAAAGTACACACCGTATATTTAGTATCGTATAGTGCGTATTTAGTGCGTCATGCGCGTAGGTGAGGGTTGAAGTAAAGAATAGATGTACTGTATTTAAATTGTATATCAATTATTTTTTTAAATATAAGTTTAAGATATTTACATAGTGTTTACAGGACCTCTTTGAATACTATGTTAACTAATTTTGTTATTGTTATTATCGCATATATTATTTCTCAAGGCTATTTTTTTGTCGGTACGCCATAACTTCCTTAATACATCATCAAATTACATGAATGAGGCATCATTTTAAAGCTTTCCTTAACCACTACACGGGAAAAATAGACAAACAGCTTAAAATTCATGTTTTAATAACAAAAATTGATTTAAAAAACTTTTATATTATACTCTGTATGTTCCTAATGAAAGGCGCCATCTACTAACCATCTGTTTAACTAGCATGACAGCTGTTAGTTAGATTGTTTACACTGTAAGATTGTATAGGGAAACTGTTATTTATAAACCAATGTAAATAAATAAACTTAATTAACTGAATTAAATCAACGTGTTAAATCAGGTAAATGTAGGCCTACTCCGAACTTGCGAAATATTCGCACGGGTCAGCTAGTATATTTTTAAACAACTTACCAACTTGCAGAAGGTAAACAACAACAAATAGGTGTATCCACAGTGCTGTTTATAACCACGTTTATAATTAATTAATAGCAATGTAGTGGCGTAACGGCCGCTCTCAAGCTGGGAATTGTTATCATCAGTGTTGCCAACGCCAGGAAAATATCCCTACAACATACTTGATCTTACATCACTGTTACTTTCGGATTCTTTATTTCTTTTTTTCTTTTTTCGTATAGTTGTATTTTGTATATTTTTCCGGTGTAGCGGTTAAGGAAAGCTATAAAATGATGCCTCATTCATGTAATTTGATGATGTTTTAAGAAAGTTATGGCGTACCGACAAAAAAAAATGGCCTTGAGAAATAATATATGTGATATACGTAGATGGTATCAAAAGTTTTAAGACACCGGCTGTCATTGCAAAGGGAAGAGTAAGGTTTGTCCAAGAGTGACTGAATAACGTGACTTTCACGTGTAGCCCTTAGAAATCAGTTTGAAAAACTAGTCGTGGATTAGCAATTCCAGTGGCGTCTGTGTGGAGAACTTTAAGGACACGTTTACAACTACGTTTTTTTTTACAGTTATTACAAGCTCTAAAGCATTCATTCACGATATTCATTTAAAAAACACCCGGTATTTTAATTTATATAAGCAGGAAACATTTACTATAGTTGTGGACAGCGTAACTCTGAACGAGGAAAAGGCTAGCGTCTAACGGAAGTACAGCGGATGTGAAGCGATTCTGGTTCAGAGTTACGCTGTCCACAACTATAATACACACCCAATGAAAAGAGGGCCTTGATTTAGTTAAACAATTTCTAAAGTAACCTTTGCCCGATGTGTTAATACCCAAATTGTTAGTGTTTGAAGTGAAACTTCTTTAGGCGCTAGAGGTTAAATTTTCCTGGATCAGAAGAAAAGTGAAACGCTCAAAATTCTCCGACTTAAGCGGGTAGTTAAAGGAAAGAGTAGTATAATCGTGTTTACGCTCTCAGTCTGATGCGTCATACGCACTCTGCACGCATGCGCAGTGCGTAATGTGTGTATAAGTAGCATTTTCTCAAGCTACGGTAGCACGAGTTGGCTTTATCAAAATGAGAATTGAAAGTGATCCCCTTCTCCGACTCTAACCGGAAATTGAGATGCAAAAGAGGGAGAATCATTAATATCTCCGTCGCATACTACATAGACATTCTACGCGACTGTTCCAGTAACTGTGCTAATACGTAGCATAGGAAACCAATACTTTACTGTACATTAGCTAAACACGTTTCAATATTCAATTGATTGTTCAAATATTAACGGTAATCGACGAAATCAGCTATTAAATGTTTGAATAGTTGTTTATTGTTTTAAATTATTATTGTCTACTTAAATCTTCAAAAGAAACTCTTTAGGCCTACACACTACAATGCATAAAGTCAACTAGCAGCTTCAAAAGTCTCACGTACTTTTTATTCGTTATATATTTCAGTTTTAGATAGGTAACCAATGTTGCCCTTTATTAGATCTAACTAATTTATTTTTAACATTGTTTATCAGGTTACTTAAATAAAAGTCCGTTAATTTAGTTTTATGTTTTCCAAGATCAATTCTTTGTCACTTCGGTAACAAAAATGTTATAATGTAATGGTAATAAACATTAAAATCAGTTGGATCTTTTGGATATGAATACAATTCAATAACAACAAGAAGAAAACACGTGGGATTTCAAAAGCAGCCATTTTTTTAAATGTTTGATTGAGATATTTTGAAACTGATGGACCCAGTTAATTGTGTATATAATAATATTTGTTCGTTACAGTAGTTACTAATTATACTAAATGTGTACATAACTTCTATTAAGACATTTTTATTGTGTGTGTAACAAGAAAACTGTATTAAACAAAATAAAGTTAAGAACCTATGTTATAAAAGAAAGTATAAATTATCCATTTGCTTTAAAAAGATTTTGAAATTAATCTAAGTTTAAGTTAATTTTGTAGTTACGCCAAACAGGCAATCACCAAAGAAACTAACGAAGGTCACCTGTTTAAAATTCTATAGAGCAAATTGAAACTATCTAATTTAGTGGTATGAATTTCTGACTGCAGCATTAGTCATTTATTTACAGAAATAACTTTCACTGAATGATGAGATGGTATTAAGATTTTAACTCCATACATATATTGTTAACATTTAAATTTTGTTTGTGAATATATTTGGTTTAATTTAGTTTGTAAAAAATACTATTTTATATATTTGAACAAAATATTTAATTATTACGGCTATTGACTAGGTTCATCATCCAATATTATTTCACAAAAGTGTTTTCTTGTCACAAAGTGATATCTCCCTTAATTCTTTATTAAAATTAATTATTCAAGCATCATTTCAAACCTCGTGTTCCCCGCTATCAACGAAAAGAAGACAAACAACTTAAAATTCATGTTTCCATTACAAAACATGATTGAAAAAAACTTGTATTTTATACTTCATATGGTTTCTAATGAAAGGCGCCATCTATTAACAATCTGTTTAATTAATGAGCCGTGCACTAACGACACAGCCGCGCCATCTACCAACACAGAAAACTACTACATACATATACCAAGGTCAACTACTATCTACTGGGCAGTGGCAGTTTAATCTGTATTCTGAACGTAATCTAAGTCCACAGCTGTTTTCTACACACCCGATCCAGATAGTTTTTTTTTAATCTTACTCATTAGCAGAACACCTTCTCTTCAGGTCCTAAGATGCAAGACTTCCAGCCTTAAAACTATTTTATTTAGATATGAAATACTAGGCAGTGTGTTAGTAAAGTTGTTTTAAAATTTTGTGAACATTTTATAATTGGATACGTTTTGCCAAGTTATTTCGTGTGTTATTAACATGTTATAGTTCAAGACATCTTCTACCAATGTCCAGGTAACTTCTTGTATTACAAAATATTGAATATCTGAGTTGTCCATAATAATTAAATGTATTATTTTATAGAAACTATTTAAAATTAAAGTCAATTTTAATTTCTGGAAACCATTTCAATTTTAATTTTAAATTTTCTTTGTAAGTTAAAGTTCTAAGTAATGCAAGCAGCTATAATTTCATAAGAATATATTGTACATTTCCTTGTTTTTTTTTAATCAGCCTAAACAATTTCAAACTTTTCACCTAGTTTCATTTAAATAATTTCAGTCACACTAATTTATCTTGTTAATCTAAAGTTAACTTTTGACTGAAATAATTTGCAAATCTTGTATAAGGCAACAGTATCAGACTAGCCAATTCAGTTTCTTTCACAAGCTGTAGTAACATGAATATACAAGATGTTAACATGTTTAATCTGTAATTAATCACATGTATTAATGGCTAATGTATTTCAACAGTGTCTTTCACTGGTTCAACTTTTGGAGTAAGGATAAATCCTAGAAACATGCATCCGCCTCATAGTGAAAGTCAATATTGGTGAAATAATAATAATTATGAACTGGAACTGTAACCAGATTTGAAAACTCTTTACTTTGCAAATGAAAGACCTTTTGTAATTAAAAATAGGCTGACTTGCACCATACTTGAAAATATTTCTTTTATTAATAATATGGACGGGATAGCTAGCAAAATTTAGGCTAACAAACCTCTAAGGTTTAAACCTAATTTTTTTTTTTTACTGACGTCATTAATTTGTTTATTTTCCTTTTTTTTATAAAAAATTTATTTTTATACCAATTGTATTAGTATTAAGAAATCTTTAATTGTATTTTTTTTTGGATAACCTATTAATGTCATCTATTAGGTTAAGTATATATGTTTTATTTAAAATGTTATATTAACCAAGTACTCTCATTATATTTAAACATTTGTACATCTTACATGGAAACTAACTTGATTGGTAATTTTGTGAAGTACTCTTAATATCAAACTTAAGATTTCTACTTACATTGCATTTTTCTTTAAAAAAAATATTTCTTTAAATAAGGTTTGTCATAATTTCCTTTAAAAATATTTTGTCGTTTTACAAAAATAAGGGGGATATTTATATTTTTTGAAACTAAGGGCTTGTAAATTTTTCATGTTAAGGGCGTATAATTTTATATCTAAGGGCGTTTGAATTTTTATTTTATCAATAAATATTGATTAAACAAATAATGTTATGGAGCTTTATTGTTGTTAAGTGTACCAATTTTCTGGTAATTAATTTGTGAATGGCTAACTCAGATAGTTGTGTTGGTAAGTTTTTCTGCTGTTATACTTGAAGCAGGTAATTTGAATGTGCAGCCTATTTTGCCCAGTACGTTCTTCCAAAACCTTTTGTTTCTTTAAAGGTTGTCACATTTTCTGGTAGCAAAATCGCGGTTTATGTTCCTGGCAAAATGGTGTTTGTTTTCTTTTTCTTTTCTTAAACTAAAATATTGATATCATAAAAGAAATTAATAATTCTACTGGTCACTTTTGTTTTGCACATAGGTTACGATTAAAGTAATTTCTTTACACAAGTCTCTAAAATGTAGAAATATAGCTACTTTGAAATAATATGGACTTGCAGTACCTAGGCAGTTTCGTATTTTTTTTTTTTTTTTGCTATCAAATCGAGCTTTATGTTTTGATTTATCTTTTATTGTTGATCCAGTAAAAACACTACTAAGGCAATGTTCATGCAACCAGAACACAAGACAACCTTTTACGTGTCTCGTGGAAAACCTGATCAGAACAATATTTTTTTGTTACACCATTAGATAATACATAAATGTAAGCATTTTTCTAAAGAATTGTAAAATGAGTGTTTGTAAATTGTAAAATTTTTGAGAACACCCTAGTCTTTAGTATTTAGAAAAATGTTGTAGGTAGCTTCAATGCAGATACTTTGCTGTGTCTATCACCATCCTATCAAAACTAAAAGCAGAGATATTATAAAACTTCTGCCAAAATCTGTAAATGATAATACGTTATGATTCTCAAAAGTAGGCCTACAGTTAATTCAGGTATACATAGCAATATGTTCATAAAATACAAACTTCTGAACAATATATTGTGAATTTGAAACAAGCTACTTTAAAAAATCTAAATTTTTTAAACAGATATTTAAATTTTTAAGGTTAGGAAATTTTTTTGTGAATGTCTCAGAAATCGTTTAAAAAACGGAAAATACATAAATTCTAAATAATAAAATGTACATTTATTTTTAAGTAAAACTATTAAAGTAAGAATTTTACTACAAATGATCTTTATATAACATGACTTAAAGTAAGTAACTCAAAGATATTAAAAATTAAGAAACGAAATATAAAACAATAAAATAAAAATCATAAAATTTATGAAAATAATATGTCAGTAATACGAAAATTCAACAATATTATATAACTTTACATATATGAAATATAGAGTTCTTCTGCTCACACAACCAAAACTTGAGTTTACAAACTGACATAGCGTGTAATAACCTACACAGTGAAATCTTCAGGGACATCCATCTTGGGCTTTGGATAATATCAACTTTTCGAAAACTATTTGTTACAGAAAGTTCAGTCTGCGTTATAAATCAGTAAACAATATAATCAATTCTTACAAAAGGTGGCCATTAACAACTGGTTCCATTAATGTTTACCATTTATGGACGAACATATTTTGTAAAGGTGTATCGTACTAATTTAAACTTCAAATTTTTAGTTAAGTGTATAATTTGGTTGTAGTTCAAATGTCACTGAAGATGACGACTTTGTCATTATACCATACGCATTAGACCATTAAACGTATTTTTGGGAGAATGGTGTTCTGTGTTTATAATTTCTCAAGAGTCAAGTTTGATTATATTTATTTAACATTAACGCAAAACTAAGTCAACTACGTTCATATAATTGTATTTAACAATGAGTTTATTTCCCAAAATCTTTACATTTTTAAAATAAAATAAAATAATCCCTAACCAAACACAGTTACAAGACAAATGTCCGTCTGTAGAGTTGCTATTCAAACACATACAATTTTATAATTACTAAAATTATACATAACCAATCAAAACAAGAACAATTATACAAAAATAATCCACATTGTCACTCAACAAAAACAAAACAAAAAACCAGTAATCATTAAACAAAAATTATGGCTGTGTACATAAAAGCTAGCAATCAATAGTTATAATACTCGACTAACATTCGTCTGTATGTGTATGCTCTAACATGATAATTAAACAAACTATTCAAATTTCTACCATTCTAATATTCTTTATAATCTTTTATACTAAGTGTTTCTGAACCCAACCATGTAATTCTAATCTCTTTAAATATTGGACACACACCAAGATAATGGTATGTATCCTCAATTTCTAACCTGTTACACAGTGAACACAAATGAGACTCTTCGGGCGGGTCAACCCTAAAATTTAAATTTAAAGCTTGCCCTCTTAACTTAAAAATTGTAGAAATAAAACAAGTACTAAAACCGTCTGTCATGTAATTCCTCTTTACTAAATCAAAATTATCTTTATACATACCATAATAAACAGAATTGCAAGTTTTTTGCAATAAATCATTTTTAAAATCAGTCTTAATACAATTCAATGGGTTTTCTATAGCAGTCATTTCACCATTTTCTTCTAAGTATTGAAAAGAATCAATGTTATGTTTTTTTTTACAAAGTGTCTGACATTGTTATACCAGAATATATTTTTATTAATAATTTCATTTGCAAGCAATGTTCTACAATTGTATTTATGTTATCATAAAACATTTAGTTTCTAAGAAGACTATAGTTATACTTTTTACAATTGTGATACCTCTAACGTTAGCACTTTTTACGCAGTTTATGGATGTATATTGTTAATGTAAAACATCTAGCTTCTCTACTCAGATTGGTACTACTAAAGCTAGATTAAATATACTATTCACCCTTATGCTAGATCGTTTTATAAATTTGTTTTAACATTGTTAGTACCTTAATCTCAGCTAACATATAAAAAGGAAGTAAGTTTAGTAAGTAAAGGGGGTAAGTTAATTTTCCCTCAAAAACTAGCCTTCCAATTTTAACAAAACCTTTACTAATTCTAACATAACTACTATGTCATATTGGTTGTTTTTAAATAGAGCACATTTTGTAAAGGTGACAAAGGTTTTGCGAAAGTTTTTCGCTTTTAGGGAATTCTTTTGCCCTGGTTAGCCCGATAAATACCATGACTGGATTGTCTGTTAGGAATGAAAAGGAAATAGTTCTTAAAAATCAGTTTTCTACGTCAAAGGGAAAAGAAATATTCGTGTACTCTATAAAACAATGAAGACTAAAAAAATGTATCTATACCTCTGTCTACAAAAATATTAGGGTGTAATTTCAATGTATAGACAATTTACATATAGCCTATACCATATTTACGAGATCATTCTTATCGCCTAACCGTCAAACTAATCTCGAAATCTCTGGT
This sequence comes from Philaenus spumarius, assembly GCA_018207615.1. NCBI lineage: Eukaryota > Metazoa > Arthropoda > Insecta > Hemiptera > Aphrophoridae > Philaenus > Philaenus spumarius. The sequence goes on along the minus strand of JAGFPH010002589.1, from coordinate 113,198 downwards.
ACCACAGTACGTACATGCCTAGCTATATAAGACCACATCTTTGCCAAATATATGAATTTATATTCCTTCAAACCAAACTACATACAAAATCGTAAACTTGTAAGTATGTAACTCGAAGGAGTAGATAGGTGACTGCTTGAAATAACCACGTGAAATTCTTCGAAGCAAAAGTTACATTAAGGCGGGTTACACACCGGTGTCGCTGACACGATGTCGCTGACATTTCTGATGTCACTAGCATGATGCCAGTGACATGCAAAAGGCGAGTTACACACCGGTGTCGCTGACACCATGTCGCTGACATTACACGGAAGAGAAGGAGTCAGCTTATTTTAGAAAATGTCGTCGGAGGAGGATGCTGTGTTGTTGCTGTTGGTGTTTATTAGATTTATTTATTAGATATTTGAGTACCACGGGTACTCTTTGCCAGATAGAGGGTTAAGAAAATTAGAATTAGTCTGTTATTAACTATCCGATTTAATAATCTTTACCCGGTATTTTAGACCATAATATGTAAAAATTGTTTTGTGTCATGTAAACAAGTTCAATAGGCAGTTACCTGTAACGTTGAATTTTGAAGCCACTTGCCGCCATGACTTGTCTTGCTCATTACGATTGCTGTAATTCTTCAAATTTTAGTTGTACAGCACTGGGAACTCTTCTACTGCTGCAACAAACTCTTTATTCGTTTGTTCATTTTCAGGAAGCGGCATTTTGCTATCACGACTCATCTTGAACAAAACAGATTCGTACCGCAGCGCCTTTACAACTGCTAGAAAAACGTTCTGCGCATGTGCGGACCCAAGAGGCAAGAGACATGTCTGTCCAAACACCAAACAGTTGGTTCGCTAGAGACACGTGCTAGTGACACGAGTCGCTGACAACGTGTCCGCGACACCGGTGTGTATAGCCCCATAAGATAACACAGGTTGGTCTTCGAGGGGCATGTCACTAGCACGAAAAATGTCAGCGACACCGGTGTGTAACCCGCCTAAGTATCACTCCAGTATTTAAAATATTTGTGAAATCTGAAAAACTGACTCACTCAACATAAAGTCTCCGTAACCACAATTCCAAAAAAAATTAAGTTTGGCATAAACGCTACCCTTGAAGAATATGTGTTCCTGTAAACAGGATGCTAGCCTACTCCATTCCTAACCGAAAAATCACAAAAAAACTAGACTCGTTATTTCTTTTTAACCAAAACCCCTTCAAACTCGAATTCCATTTCCCAGGTAGTAGTCCAGTCGGTAGGGGTAAATTTAGACCAAAAGTTCCAGTAATTTACAATAAGGCTGATTTTTTTTATAAGTACATTAAAGTATGTAGATTAACATGAAAAAAAGTTTACCAGTCTCTCAATTTTCCAAAGTCGAAAAAAAATCGTTTATAATTTTTTTTTTATTATCCTTAATATTTCGAGCTGGGATGAAGATAGAGAAAAATAAAAAATACCACCGTGTAGGGGAGGTATTTGTCAACAAAAAATGACATATGTATTTATATTTTCATCCGAGCAATGGTTTGTCTGGAAAAAAATCGATAATGCAAGTATGTATTTTGCAGCAGGGGAAATCACTAAAAGAGGACATCTTATTCATATATGAAGCGTTGGCTCTTTCTAAATTGGCCAAATTTTAATATATCGAATTGAAACTTGACGTAGGAGTTAAAATATATATTTTAAACATTTATGCTGAGTCTCAGCTTGTTATCTTGAAAATGACCCGATCTCGGAGTCGATTTCGATTATCGATTTTAAGAGTACCAGAGCCACGAACTAATATCAATCTATTCCAGTTTCGTCAATTTTTGGAATATCAACATCAAATTTGTTTTACAAGTTGAGTACACCAGTATAAATATTCTTAGTAAGTATGAATGATTTATTTCATGTTATTTTTAAAAACGACGCACTAGAAAATGGTCTTCTGTTTTACCTATCTCGTTTTAACTATAACACCTTTGGATCAACGACTCCATTTTCGACATTTTTGAACATATCGATTTAAAAATTTGTACAGAAGTTAAAAACACAATTGTTTTTTGCTAAAAACTATATTTAAAAAAATGACTAATCCGCAGCCGTTTAACTCAACCTTTTTGATGAAAATTCTAAATAGATCTAAAATTATACTTTTATAAGTTACTTGTGCTTTGAAAAGTAAATAATAAAAAAGGTTTATACTCCTTGATCTTGTGTGAATCTATATATTTAACTTATAAAAGAACTTTCAGGTTGATATTTTGAAAATTTTCTAAACTGGAGCTGTTTAAAATGAATTGGTGGGTCCGGTACTCCTAAAATCGACAAACCCATTGATAAGTCAAGTGGCTCTAGATCGGGTAATTTTCTAGATAACAAGCTGAGACTCAGCATAAATGTTTAAATATAAATTTTAACTCCTATGTCAAGTTTCAATTCGATATATTAAAATTTGGCCAATTTAGAATGAGGCAACGCTTCATATATGAATGAGATTTCCCCCTTTTAGTGATTTCCCCTGCTGCCAAATACAAATCTGCCTTATAGAATTTTTTCCAGACAAACCATTGCTCGGACGAAATAAATGACCTTTTTTGTTGAAAAATACCTCCCCTACACGATGGTATTTTTTTATTGTTCTCTATCTTCATCCCAGCTCGAAATATTAAGGATAATCGAAAAAAAATGATAATCGATTTTTTTCGACTTTGGGAAATCGATAGAATGGTAAACTTTTTTTATGTTAATCTAAATACTTTAAGGTACTTATATAAAAAAAAAAATCAGCCGTATTGCAAATTACTGGTAGTTTTAACCTATACCGACTGGGCTATAGGTGAAAGGGATTTTAATAATCATTTATCATTTTAGAAATGCTAAAATCGTAAAAACATGCTCACAAGTAAAACGAGATATTATATTTCTTCTATACTAACATATTTACTAGATCACTAGATCCGACTAACCGACTGACTTATCACAAAGTTCTATATATGAAGTGCGTAAGTATCCAATTATATAAATAGAAATCTTCTGTGGTAGATGCACGTTAAATAAGTATTCCAAGGAGAACTAACTGGGGAAACAATCTAAACCAGAACACATACAAACTCGAAATTCGGTATATATGTGCCTTAGGTTTTGGGTCTCTAAATAGGCAAGCGGTGTTAACAATAATAGCATATACGTACTGACAAATAAAAATAAAAACTTTTATGTAAAACATGATTTTGTCTCCTATTTATATACTTTAAATATCTAAATAGTGGAAATCTACTGAACCACAAAAAGTATATAGCTGAAATTCGGTAGCTATACCCTAAATGGATGTTGTGTGCCTTGCTTAGAAAGGATATGTTTTGGCGAAATTAATCATAGAAATCAAATGTCTTCAAATAGAAATCAAATTCATACGAACTAAAAATTCTGTTTATAAGTGCCTCATGGCTAGAGTAAAGGTTGGCAAAGGACTGTTTTTGACATTAATCTTTGTAATCACTATTATTGAAAGAAAAAAAAAAATTAAACCGAGCGAAGCATAAACATTTAGCTAGTATACTAAACTGCACACGCAATTTTTGTTTATCTGTCAGACATTTGACTTGTTGTGATAATATAAAAGTCAATTGTTGAATTTATTGGTTTCACTGAAGCCAAAATACATAAATAATATGTTTTTGAAAAATATATTATGTACCTTCAGTAAAGGCCTCAGTAACATTCGTAATGCTTAAATATAGGTAAAATAAGGAAATATCCAACCACAAACTCGTTTCATCGTGTAAAATCACTTCAACCAATTACAAAGTATTAATTAACGGAAATACAAGTTTGAATCAAATTATCCAATTAAATGTTTCAAACCAATAAATCAAAATAATTGCAATTCTGTTTGTAAGTGAACTCTTGGTTTAATTAGCTTTATTTACTAGACCAACGAGAGTTGTACTTGCAATATGGAATATTTTATTTTTAATAACAAAAATCCAGAGAAAGCAATACATTTATAAACTCAATTTATATTTTAATTTTACCTCAATTCGTTAGTTACTAAATTGATTAAAGGGGATTTACAAAAATTCTCTCCAATTGTACTACGTTTATTAGAAATTCATAATCGGCAAGAAGTGTGATCAAGGCTAAAGGTATTCGTCCAGTGTGCTACAGTTGGAACTTTCAACAAAGGTGCTTATGTTCGCACCTATTTACTGGCGTTGCATTTACTTCACTTGTACGCCGCTCCCCGTCATTATTAGTTTACTTGGCATGAAGTAAACAATTTCAGCAACGAATAATTCTGTAGCCTAACAGATCTTTTGTGGTTTCGTTATGCCTGTCCGTCCATGGGTCACAGCCTCGAAGGGCTTTCATTTTGCCACTCTTTTGTCTTAAACTTTCAGTCAAATATTGGATAGGAAAGAAAAATGATATGGCGTCCCTAATAAATTTTTTATGAAAAAACAGGCAGAAAAGACATAACATTGGATTTGTCGTTAGTTGTCGAACCACCTTGATTATTTGACGCAGCCAAAGGGAAAAATTAATTTAGAATTCTGAGTAAGTCTATAGTACATTCAGCGAGAGTTTGCAGTAAATCGTTGTGTTCTGTGGCCATTTTGAAGCTTATTTTAGTTACATTTTAAATTTATACACATGTGACTTAATAAAACATTTATTAAGAGGTTTTAATTGTCCATGTCTTTTCCTGTTATCCGCCATAGGTAGCGATTTACTGTAACACTCGCTGAACGTACTATAGTAACCATTAGATCTACTTTGAGACAGTACTTTTGACTGTGTTTTTCGCTGATGTGTGGGGTCGCTTCATCAAAGTGATCGGAAATTAATTCACGCATAAGCCTTTGATTGGTGAATGTAATTTTAATCTTTTTTTCAGCACAGACGAATGCTTCAAACTAAGTCTTAAATGACTACTCGACGAAAAATGGCAGTCAGTGAACATTTTTGACATTTCTTGGTGTTTCAAAAAAGTACAGAGCTAATTAATTATGAAAGAATATTTGCTTTTAGGAACAGGTTAAACAAAAGAACCATTAATTCATTATTTTACTTGAAATAAAAAACATCAAACTCAAAGGAAATTTACATTTGGAGGCTAAAGCTAAGAATTAAAACTAAAATTGTGTATTTTAACTGAGAGTTAATATTTTACTTGATACATTTGTATAGAGTTACCCGAAAGCAATGGAATACGTAATGTTGAATTTGTAATTATTTTCTTACCTATTGTTAACGTTACCTATATATTATATCTTTCTAAGTTTAAAATTGTTGTTTGTTTTTACAGGCATTAAAAACGTACCATATGTTATATTCAGTATACACATCCAATCAAAGATAAGCCATTTATACATTACATAGAAAGTTTTGAAATTATTTGGATGTATTTTAAATAATAAATATGAATATGACATTTGTATATACAGTATGTCTTTTTAAAATGGGCCACCATTTTTAACTTGCAAACTATAAATCTGAGAGCAAACTTTAAATGGGAAACCTTTCCTTGTTTTTGACACATTAAAAAATATTTAGTTACAATATTTGTAAATATCCGTCATTTTGAAATATGGCGGTAAACTTCCGAATTTCTTATGGAACACCTTATATTTTATGATGGTTTTGGATTCTAAAAGTTATTTTAAGACTTTTTTGTTCGTGGTGTTTTTATGATACGACTAACCGTTTAAAAGTTAGAGGAATATACATTTTTTTTAACACCCTATCCGAGCGGAAAGTTTTGTGTGTAAACGTTTTAACTATTATTCTTCATACGATTGTTTTGATAGACACACCATATGATAGGGAATTACATTGGCTACAAAAAAGGTAAATTGAAATTATTTTGTTAAATTTAAGGTTTTTGAGTAATTTAGGTTTGAAATCTTCAAACAGCCGCCATTTTGAAACGCACGATTGGATTTAATCGATTATTTTTCTTGAGATGGATCATTGCTGGGTTAACTTCCGGCCAAGATTGAACTCAATCAGTAAAACATTTCTCTAGATATAAATTATTTTCTAAAAAGAAAAAAAAAGAAAGAAAATGGCGGCTAGACAGAAAACAGAGCATTTTCAGACCTACCGGTATGTTTATTGGAACTTTTCATCTTATTTCGATCTGTTGAATCACGTTCTGAATTCTTGGAACCTTTTTCTGAACACCCTGTATATTATTTCAAATTTCTGGTAGTGATCTACGAATAAATTACAAAACGTAAATGTATCTGATGAACACGTTTGCACTCATACGCAAAAATCACTTATTTCAAATGAAGCTAACACGTTCAAACACGCACAAATAACTCATTCAAAATTCGGTTGTATAAAAGAAGTTATGATAAAAAATTATTTCGTTGTAATTAAATGTGGCACAAATGAAACCTTAATGCATTATATTTAACTGATCATATAGTAAAGAAAAATGTTATTGTGTTTAGATATATTAGTGATAAAGTAATTCAATTTACTTTTAATGTTATCAGACTTGTAAAAACATATTGTACGTACAGAGTTTTATTTCAACATATTTTTGTGGTTCAAATGTTTACTTTCAACTTTAAATAAATGGTAAAATTGCATTGAATTTTCACAGTGAATGTTTAAATAGTTAGTTACTTAACTATCGTTTAAAACAACAAATAAATTTGGTAACAAGTTCTTTATAACAAATGTTTAAACTAAATGAACGCTTATTAGTTTTTACCAAACATTTTATAAGTTTTTAATTGAGACATTACTAGTTACATGTGCCCGTTAAAATTTGGGTTAGGTTGATGGGGGAAGATGACTTTTAGGATTTTATAAGTTACAGAATAAAACTTGAACACTGAATCTCACAACAAAGACATTTATTTACTCAAGTACTTTTCGTAACGACAATATCAATACCTTCATTGACACAGTTATAACTCCGTTATATTTATTTTGCATTTCCTTTAATCGTAAACTTAAGGGGATTCAGTACTGAAAATAGGGTTTTTCTATAATAAGCATTTTTTAAATTTTGAACCATTTTTTACATTCATTTGAACCTAAAAAATTGTTTACACTTATAGGAATTGAGAAAAAAATACAATTTACATACTTTTTTTAGTTTGTTTTTTGCAAAAAATATTAAAAAAAAATCTCTTATAACTTTGTTACTACTGAACCAATTTCGCCGATTGATATCATGTTTTAAAGTATATAAAAAACAGTAACTTTTGGGTATAGTCATATTTTTGCCACTAAAAGTTTAGTAATTTTGACCTTACAAAAAAAATATATAAAACCACTTTGTGATTTACAAGTTTTTTTTTAAATACTCATGTATTTGTCCTAGAGAAATAAATATACCCAAAAAAGATGCACTGTAAGCTACTTAAGATGTGGTAAAAATTTCATCACTGTAGCTTTATCAGTTAAAAAGATATAAGAACCTTTGTGTAAAAAATATCAATATTGAAAAGTTGCGGGAAATAGCGTTTAAAGATTCCATTAGTTATTTTAGCAGCCATAGAGGGGAATAACTTGCACAACCAGTATCTGTAGTCAAGATATATTTTACTTACATATTGTAGGCATTAAAAGCCTAATAAAAAACATCGTTGTCCTTCTTTGCAATTACTTAAAAAAAATAAAAAATCTTATTAGTCCAAATAGCAAACATAAAGAAGATCAACTCGACCAAAAGTAGGTGCGCGCATTGCTTTAAATACATTTTTCACACTGGTGTAAATAACTTGTGTGGCACATGTTGTTTTTCTTAAACCTTATAAACTATAGTATGGTGTTTTTTCAGTAGGGAATCCCCTTAACTTAATATTCAGGATATTAATGCTACATTTACAGTTATCCATTATAATGCTTCTGTGATGCCGACTTTTAGTTTCACAAAATGTAACACCGCATAAAGTATTTAATAATCAAAACATCTAGTAAACAGTGGAAATGTGGTGGAGTGCCTATCTTTCTTCATATAAGCCATTTGAACTCTTACACCCAATGAACAAAAATGTTTTGTGTTGAGGATTGTCAAATAAATTTTATTTGATTATTTGACTTCTTAGTCAAAACAGGAACCGTTCTTGCAAATTCCCAAATCCTGGACAATCTTGCTAAGAATTGCTTTCATCACACAAGATAGAAAAATAAAAGTGATATTAACAACTTTTATTGTTGCAAGCGGCTGATTGCTTGACGTTCGGAGCTCAAGAAAATAAACGACAACTCCCAATGTATTTAGTTTTTATGTTTGCGTATAAGAGTAGTTTTTAGTGCTGTCGAATATAACAAAACAAATAACGACTCAAATAAATGTTTTGAACCAATTCATATCTAAGTTGTTTTGTTTAATTAAAAATCCAACAAATATCGGTTCTTTTGTTCAATTAACTGCAGCAATTAATTTGGAACGAATATTCATTCTAATTTGAAAGTGAACACCTGCTTGTTATTTAGCTTAATTAAATCTGAACGAGTCCAACAGAACAGTAACACGATTTTGTAAACCATTTACTAATTGTGTAATTGCAATGGAAACTCTATAAACTATATTTGTGTGCAATTACTTTATTATTGCCAGGGAACGGTTTTCTACAGCCTAAAATTACACATATTATAACTTTCTTTCTTTAACTAGTTTTAAAAACATTTAATTTTATTAAACAACCATCAGGTACCCGTGGCTTCACACACGGTCCAAATATTCGCCGCTTGGTAATAAATGTTTATTGTTTTAAGGGTTGTTATTACATTTTCACCCATTAGCAGCACGCTATAAAATGCAAATATGATTTATATAGTATACATGTATTGTAAGAAATAAATGTACCAAATTCCAGCTCTCTAGCTTAATGGGAAGTATTATAATTAATTTGTATTGTTTTAGGGGTTTTTATCACATTTTCACCCCTTATCAACACGCTACAAAATACAAATATGGTTTACTTTTTATATATACCTTGTAAGATATAAATGTACAAATTATCAGCTCTCTAGTCTTAATGGAAGTATAATAATAAATATTTATTGTTTTAGGGATTGTTTCAACCCTTAAATCTAAATGAATTCTAGCCTATGTCTCATTCCATGTCATGATCTATATGAGTGCCAAATTTCATTCAAACCCATCCAGTAGTTTTTACGTGATTGAGTAACACATACACAGACATAAACCATTAGATTTTTATATAATAGTATAGATAATTAAAAAATAACGTTCTTGAATGTGTAAAATGAAGGAACCCAAAACAATAAAAGTTGTGAACTTTTACTTTCACTAATATAACCGTTCTGTGTTAATGATATGTTTTAGTAATCCGTAGAGCAAGCAAGGAATGCTCATAGTTTCTTTATGTTTGACCGTGTGACACAGTCATATAGCGTTTTCCTATTACAATCCTTTGTAATGGCATTTTATGTGAAGGTGTTTCTTGTGATCCAAAATGCAGATCTGAAGTAAAATTGTAAAGATGAAGACACATTGTTTAGTGTACACGCAGAAAATGAGGAAGTAAAATAACATCCCAAAAATTGGTGTGTATACTTTTATAAGTAGTTTAAAATAATTCAAGGCTATATGTAAGCAGTTTGAAATATATGGAATCAAACATACATTTGTTTTAAAATACTACAATTACATTAAACTAATGGGTAAGAATAACCATATTTAAGGTTGAGATAAACACAAGCATTTTTTGTGTTCACTCAAATTATTTGTGTATAATTTTATATTCCCCAAATATATAATTATTTATGTGCAATAGTATTTAAAACATTATGTTTATTTCAGAGGAACCCCTGTATATTATGGTGATCGTTGAATGCAATAGGATGAAACACACAGTTATACTAAACGTATATAATAGTAAAAAAAATTAATAAATAAATTATATCGGCAATAAAACCTCTTAACTAATTTGAATCTATACAAGCTTAAAAATTAACACGCTTTAGCTCTGTAGTTTTTTTTTATTTTCTCACTATACTATAGTATAGAGAAAGTACGTTATAGTGATCGCAAAAAAAATCAACGTTGAGATTTTTGTGGAAATATCCGTTTTGGGACACCTGAGTCCAAAAAAGTGGTTTTTACAAAATGTCTGTCTGTATGTATGAATGTATGTATGTATGTCTGTATGTCTGTATGTCTGTATGTATGTCTGTATGTATACAAAGCTAGAGAGAAAACTATTCTATCGATTTCAACCAAATTTTCACCAGACATGTCACGTAAGCCTGTATAGATGCACGAAAAAGGGTTTTGAATTTTTTTTAAAAACAACCCCCTTTTTGCCCAAAAAATCTGTTATTATTTTTTTTATAAAAAAAACAGCTCTCACGATTTTGATCAAATTTGGCTTATTTGTAGAATTTAATGTGCCCTACCATATGCAAAAAAAACAGTATCTTTCTAAAAATTCTTGTTTAGCTAATAATAATAATAAAAATAACTGATTTTTTGGGGTTTTTTGGCCATAAAGGGTGTTGTTTTTCAACATTTTTCAAAACCTTTTTACGTGCATCTATAAAGACCTAATTGACGTGTTTGGTGCAAATTTGTTCGAAATCGATTGAATAGTTTTCTCTCTAGATAATAATAATAATATTTATTAGTTAATATCCAACTTTAATAAAAAAATCACCTCTCCTACCCCACCCTACAAGCCACAGTGAATCTGTTTAGTAATTTAAATATGATTGTGAGAAAGTATGTGCCAGTTCCTGGTACCGTTTATTAAATCGATTTTTAATAAGAAAGATAGCTCAAGAAAACCATAGATCTGGAGATTTCCAATCTTGTGTGGAGCCGTTATATTTACGCACGAAAGGCAGAACAATGGATGCACAGGAAGAATTTGAAATTTACAAAGAGTACAAAAGTAAACCTGACGACGTTTTGAATGATCAGTTATCTTTCAGATCACATCAGTTGTACGATACTGCCCTGCAACATACATAGAAGATCAAACAGTAGTTAACATTTCGTTCCAATCGACAGTACTCCATCGGGCATTATCGAGTGCACACCGGTGCTAGTCGCGATCGTTTTAATTAGTGTATGTGTTGTGTGTTTTAACTATTGTTTTAATTTTTGACGATTCCTGCAGAAGGAATGGAAAAAAACTAAAAAAGTTCTGATGATGAAGTTGCGACTTCGAAACTATTCACGTTCAAAATTGAAGTCACAAGACGGACCTTTTAAGATAATTTATTATATTATTAAAGATAGCTCCTTACAAATATTGAATAACTTTAAATTTTTGTAATCCAATAAATCATTTTCAAAGACAAACTATAAAACACATCAAAACTCAAAATAAATTAACTCGTACTTTCAGATATTACTCAGATGCGAAGTTAATTGTAACAACTGTTTTAATTCAATTGAAGTATGTGCATATGTTTATGTATTCGTTGTTAGTAGCAATATTACGTAAGTTTGTCTCGGAACCACGAGGGCATCTCACGAGACCAATCTTCATGGCTTCAAACTTACCTACACGACACTGACTAGTCGTGAAAAATAACTTAAACGTATGGGCTACTCTACACGGAGACACTTACTGTAGACACTTATGTCAGCGTTGTCCATACAACAAGCAGTTTTAATGTCTAGATCAGAGTCTCAAACTCGGTGTCGCACTTCGAGTGTCTGACGTGTCCACATTGCAGTTCGCGACACTTTTATCTGTACACATTACAATTCATTCAGCCCTTTTACAAAACACCATGGACAAACGTCGTTCTGCAGCAGTCGTAGTATCTTGCATTTTAATTAAAAAACTACGACGTAAAAATAGAAAAGCTTGGTTTAAAGATTGGATAAAGAGAAGAACAACTGGGCGCTTATAATTAGCATTCTTTTATTTTTCTTATATTCATTATTTTACTGGGTTCTTATGTTATGTAGTTTTCCGTGCACTACTGACACATTTGTATTAAATTACACAGCCAAACTTACCAAAGCAGCTGGTCTTTTTAAATTGTTTTTATAATCGGAACTAGTAACATTCCAGAGTTCTGGTAGTTCCTCAACGTGCAAAACTAATGATTTGGTTTCTTCTTTTGACTACAAGCGAGTCATGTTTTCAACCTCGCTCTAGCGAAATGTTTCTGCTGCTCGAAACTTGATACACTCGAAGAGACACTCTGATATGACCTGTACACACGACGGACACTTCGACACTGACACAAGTGTCGCAACCGAGTGTCTTGGACAGAGACATTGGTGTACACACGAAGGACACTTCGACACTGACACAAGTGTCGCAACCGAGTGTCTTGGACAGAGCCATTGGTGTACACATGAAGACATTCGATGTATACACTCAGTGTCGACATTAAAGTGTCGCCGTGTATACTAGCCTTAGTAGCTTTCACACTCACCAACTAAAGTCGGTGACATGTCGTTGCATCCATAGGCGGCATTGGTATGATATCTTCTCAGTTCGTGGTCTCAGTTGATCTGCTGTCCAAACAGTTATCGTGTATTGGTTTTTATGGTATATGGTAATTAATCTATAATTTTACCTATGCAAACAATAGTTAACTATTTTTTAACCCAATTTGTAATCTAATTTGACCTTTAAAAACACATTTAAAAACATTTAAAAGACATTTAGAATTTTTTTTTATAATCTAAATCAGCCGCATCCGTGAATAGTCCCATGCGATTAAGTGAACGTATATAAAAACCGTGTTGTGAACAGTCTTTTAATTTAAACAAAATTCTAAATGTTTTTTAAATGTTTTGAATGTGTTTTAAAGGTTAAATGTTAGTATATGTAAATTGTGATTTTAAATGTGTTTTATTTAAATGACGAAGTACAATAACTCTACAGATACCAACACGTGAACATGACTGAATAAAAAGCCGAAACGGCCGTAGTTTAAAGAAAACACGTTATAAACGGAGAACAGACGTAAGTAGTTCAAATTAGATTAATTTAAAGTTCTCCAGTAGGGCGAAGAATAGTAAAACCAATTTTTAATTAAATACCTTAAGAATATGCACAAATAAAGGGAGTACGTGTATGCTAAAAGTTATAGTTTATAAAATAAATATTATTCGGTTTATGAAATTATTTTTGCTATTATATAAATAGTAATTAATACGGCTAATTTTTAATATTTTAAAGTGTATTTCATGAGTACGAATTAAATTGATTGTTGCTTAATTGATGTACCAATTTGTTTGTGTAAAGACTTCCAAGAGTACTCTAATAATAGACGGAGAGCCAGAGCTAAGAAAATTGTTTCCGTTTACTAAGGCTGGTTTTTCGACAATTAGTTGTAGTCGATGTGTACACAAACATACTCCGGTCAGTTAAGCGAATCGTAGAACATTGTGCAGTGAGGATGTTGTATTTATACTTAGTTATTTACAGGCTTTGGGCAGTGTTAAAGTCCAAATTTCATTGAACTACCTATACCCTGTATATAATTCCAAGCGTCAATATTCCAAGTAGGGTTAATGATTATAAGATAAAACTTAGAAATTCGTCAAATTTAAAGATTATAAAACCAAATTGTACTTTTTTCACAAAAACTTTTGAGTTCATCGCACCCAGAACATTAAATCAGTTACTAAATTATATTAAATTATTATACAGTTTTAACAAAAAGAGTTTTCTAAAACAATTAAGAAAGTAGTTGCTTGAACTGCCAAAGGTTGATTTCTTGTTAGAAATTATGATATAGTAAAAATTATACCCACCGTTGTAATTATGAAATTTTATCTTTTGATATACATTTTTTTACATGTTGCGATCTTCACTAGTTAGGTAATATTTTAAGTAATATGTTCGCTTGAATTATGTAATCTATTTTTGTTCATTAATTTTCTTCGGCAATCCTCTACACAGACCTAGCCATAGAGGTGCCTTTTGTTGTCTCCTTTTTTTATTTGCGGTTTTGTTGTGCGTGATGAAGCGCGTATGATTTTGTGTATTAATGTAGTTGGCTATTATATTTTTGTATGCAAAGGTAATGTTTTTGTAAATTTATTAACTGTAACTTGTTTATGTATGTGGATGTAGGTGTTTTTATGTGTTGTTCCAGTTATAAGAAATTTTAGTTTTTGTAATATTTTGTTAAAGTTAGTCTATTTTGGTTTTTTGTACAACTTGTTTATTAATCATTTAATGCTTTTGTGTAGAACTTGTTATGTGTACCTTTATTAAAAAAGAAACAATACATTTTCAATAAAAAAAAGTAATATAATAAATAAATCCGTTTACAGCAAGAGAAAAGTTGGTCAGATTTGTATGAAGGTTTGTCTATAATTACGGTAGAGGTTTTAGTAAATACATAAAAATAATTAAAATCTTGTTTGATCCCTCTCTCTGGGTTATATGTTTAAATTAAGTTATTTTAAAGGATTTAACAAATTTTGTATAGTTTTTTTTTATTTTGAAATTTCCGTGAGTATATAATTGTTTATGTTTTTCTTAATTTTGTGTTTTGTATTAAATATTTAAATAAATTTTACTTTGATTTAGGCTTAAGACTTTAAGTATATTTACATTAATTGTATAAATGTAATTTCTGTTTAGGTTAAAATCAAAAGAGGTCCCGATGCTTCAGAAAACATATATATTTTCATTAAATCAAACAATCTCTTGCAGTTCATTCTTTATGTATTTTCGTATTTTGTTTTGTTATTATTGTTTTAGGTGTAAGAGTCAAGTAGATAGTGCTAAGCTCGTCCCTAAAATAAGTACAATAATTTATCCATTCATTCTCTCTATTAGTTTAAACAATTTATTAGTTTCATTTTGTAAGCTACCGGATTGAAATATAATAACAAAATATGTCAAATAGGTATAAATTTACCTGTATACGTCTTATTCAATCCTGTGACACATCAAGTAACATAATACAGGATTGAATAAGACGTATACAGGTAAATTTATATCTATTTAACATATTTTGTTAATTAATTAGTTGTTTTTTTAGAGAGTTGAGCATTTATTAATCTGTATTAAAATTATAATTTAAATATAAAATGTTTTACCATAGTAAAAATTACAGTATTTACCCTTCAAAACAAATTGTTCTTTTATTGGTGGGGGGGGGGGGGGGTGTATTATGTGTGTAGGCCTACATACATTTTAATTTAAATGCACTCCCAACAATAGGCGGATTAATTTAAATGGAGCGGAGTTTTATTGAATGTTTCAGAATTAAGTTTGATCTGGTCCACTTGAAATCCAACGTGGGTTGCGTTTAAAACCAATTATTTTATACGTTTTATACACGCGATGTTATTTTAGTTTAAATCTGTCAGATTATTTGTTTAATATTTACGATGAAAATAAATTCAGTACGCTAAATGTTCGTACCCAGTTTACATTTCTATTTCCTTTCTAAATTTTCGCTCTCACACATTTGCTTCTGATCCTTATTCTGCAATAATTTTATTATAATACTTATTTTAATATTTTTTTGATATTTAATAACTAATGCACATACCAATGTTTAAATTGATGTGATTTAGAAAAATAATGTTAATTATGGTTTTAACTTTACAGGAAGTAAAACCTTGTACTGGTATTTTACTCTTTCATTTAAATAAGTTCTCAATATCTTTCTATTTAATGTACCGTATTTTTATTTCTTACTCCACTGTTTTATTACATTTTCCTATATTTTGTAGTTTGCTTCTGTGTTATATATTCTTTTTAACTGTTCCAGCGTTATTTTTGAGTTGTATACCTTTCAACACCAACTCCGTCCACTCTATTTCTATTTCTCTCTACTATTACATAGTGATATTATACTTGGTGATTATATATTATACTCACCTTTTTAAAATTCAAAATAAATTTGTCATTATTTTATTATTACTATCTTATCTTTTCATATATTATTGAGATGTTTTGTTTTACTCTCTAGGTTTAGTTAGTTACGAATTAGGATAAAGTTCGAATTACTTTGTGTTATTCCACTAATGCTCCTATTTTTCAAAATTAAGACGTTAAAGACTCAAGTCGAATGTGACTGTATGTACTCCTTTATTTTATATTCATCGGATTTTCTTCTATATTTCCATATAATACATTAATTTATCTCAAAATTGTTAATTAATTCAAATGAAAAGTGGGTACACATTATACAAATTATAACTCTAATCATTAAAACAGCCCCTCTTTTACAAATATTCTCTATTTGATTATACAAACTAGGGGGATTCTAAACAATTACCAGACTTTTACTTTATGCAAGCGCTGCTACATTTCCCCTGTTGCAAACAATAGCAATCTGGCAGCTTTATATAATTAAAGATTCACTGAAATACAATGTTAGGCTTTGTTTGTTTTTAATTCCGGTAGTAAAATCATTTGTTAATTTCTTGTTTAATTTCCGTTTACAATTTCGAGTATTGTGGGCTAACATGTATTTGTTGTAGTTTGTGCTATTGATTTTGAAACTTAATGGAAGGAATAAAAATTCAAACAAATAAAAAAATACATATAATATTCGATTACACACATAATAGTCGACAACCACATTTATCAGTTCGGTGTCTCCTATCTTTAAATCTTCGACCAAAATGCTAACTACTCAGCAATGTTTAATAATTAAAAACAAATTATGTCTTTTGAGAGAATACAGCTAATACGTTTATTAACTGAAACGTGTTTCAACGACAAAGTCACCATCTTCAGTGATGCACGAGCTACAATAATTAAACTATATAACTATACATTTGTCGTTGAAACACGTCTAAGTTATTCGACGTATTTGTTTTGAGATTCTGCGTTCAAATTTTATTCTATCTTCTCACTAGTCAAGGTTAGTATTTACTGATTATTAAATTTAGGCCTACAAAACATTTCAGTCAAATTAAAAAAACTGGACTATTCAAACATCTGTTGCTACATATTATACATAATCCATCTGATTTGGATAAAAAACATCATATTATTTTAGGTTATGCCTAGAAAGAACCAAAACAAGTTCATTTGCAAACAATGTGGTTATTTTAGAATCAGATAATTATTAATCACAACTAAGAGTTTTTTTTTTTTTAGATAAGGTAAAATCAAACTACACGCTTATTTTATTATAAGTCAAACAGCTGGTGTTACATATTATGATAATGATTCCTTCTGTTGATAATATATATTTTTTTATGACCATTATTGATTATATAAATATTATTGGTGATAATAAAACCCATGCTACAATTCGCTTAATTATTGGGGTTGGTCGTGACTTAATTATTTAAATTTGTTTTACATTAGCTATGTATAGGTCACTTCAGTGAAAATTTCAGATTATACAATAATCTGTTTGCATTTTCTATGGGTCGCCGACGGATTGTTTAGTGAAGCGAGCATGGGCGGATCCCCTAGTATATATTAAGGATTCCGGCCGATGATATCTATGCTTACCATCACCGGCGTCGTCCATCTTTACTCGTGTTGTTACAAATACTATACTATAATATAATAAAATAATTGCTATAGTAACAGATTATAGCAAACAATGATATTTTAACGTTGATTCGGGTAAAGAAACTTGGATCGAGTTAAGACTTTCTAAAAAGGATAAACTATTACCATAATCGCCTAAAATTGTTGTACTATATTTGTTGTGATACCGTAGGAGCACCACTTTAAAAGCATATACGATGATATAGTATTTTAAATCTTATTATATTGGTTTAACATAATTTGAAAATAATAAGTTTAAAATCATTCAAAGAATTTAAAAATATTACAACAAATTACAATTCATTATCTTTTACTACTTACTCTAATTTACCGCCATCTGGTATACAATTTCCTGGGATGCATTGCGTATCAGTAAAATATAATTTCTAAGTTTATTTACTGACTACGGTTAACTAAGTTCATAAAAAGTTATTTGGAATCATAAAGCTTCATTTAGTCTTGAGTTAAAGTTAAAATTTATAGGCTACATAAAGCAGACAAGTTTCAAAGTAAAGTTTCATCTCTTGGGCAAATTTATATTAATGAAGTATTAATTTGACTTTATTGATACTTTTACGACAAACAACATATTTTCCCTTTTAACTTAAAGCCTGTATTATCTTCATTTTAATCCAGTATAATTCAATCAGTGGACTTCATTTTATGTTTCAGAATTAAGTTTATACCACTCTACTTTAATACAACGGATTTAATTAAAATTTAAAATAAATTGTACAATTGAAGACCTGAAATGCTAAGTGATCTAAGTGCCAAAATTAGGTTTTTGATTTGTTCACTGCTATGTGACCTAAATGTACGCGCAATACACTGCTAAAAAATCTAAGTGCCAAATCAGCTGCAAGTAGTTTAAACAAATCCAACAGAATGAGCTGTGTGTATCTCTTGGAGCGTCTGCGTTGCTAGTTGATCTATGTGCCACCTGCTGCGTCGCTGTTGCAAAGACGTTCTTGTGCTTGTTTACATGACAAATACTGACGCTTTGTTTACATAATGGCTTTACATAATGATAATTTAAACAATTCAAGACCTTTTAGTGGTGACCCCGATGAAATTAAGGATGTTATTAAAAACAGAAAAAGCTCAGTGTTAGTGGAAAGTGCTACACAACACAAGACAAGAAGAAGACAATACCAGCAAAAGAACCAAAAGAATAAAACAGAACCATTATTCTGAACATTCTTTCAGAAAGCTGTCAGTAAAATGAAAATTTTTTTTCGAAAAGCATTTTCTCCACGTTATTTTAAAAAAATACATAGTTCGTTTAGAGTATAATTATCTAGAAATGTGAATTGTTAATGGGTTTAGTAAAAGGAAGGACCTAAAGGTCTTACGCACTCAATAAAGTCTTGAAACCAGTCATTGTATAGGCTAACCTCATACTTAGACTTGACTTATTATTTTTCTGTAAGCGATGCATTTGCTTCACACTTTCAAATATTCTCCCCTAACGTCCCATCACAAACATTTGTATTTACTATAACATGCCTTAATTATCTCCTCATGTATTATTGAGTCGCAAGTTCGAACCGACCGAAAGTCGACTTTTCTGTGTGTTATTCATCTTCCACCTTTTTTTTAATTAGGACGCAAAGAAAAAATTATCAGCACTTAATTTTAACTTCATCTTTTAGCTTTCATTCTCGGGATTATTTTCGTATAATTACATAATTATTATTTCCTACTCTACTCTATTTTTAAATTATGAATTCCTTCAAATAAAAATGCTATAGCCAAGTAATTAATTCTCTTAACAAGATATTATAAAAGTGCAAACTCTAATCATTAAAACACCTCGCCTTTTGCAAATATTCTCTGCTTGTTTAAACTCGTAGGATTTTAAACAATTACCAGATTTTACTTCATGCCAACGTTGCTACATTGCCTCTGCTTCGAACAATAGCCAACTGGCAGCTTTATATAATTACAGATTCACTGAATTACAATGTTTGGCTTTGTTTCTTTTGAATTCTGTTAGTAAAACCATTCCCATCGGACCTTTGTGCTTTACAACTGCATTGAGGGCTTCTATTGTCCAAATTTATGCCAATTAATTTAATTTTAGGTAGAACTTTTATGTTAAAATCGATAATATTATGATAAAGAAATCAACTTTGTTTGCACTAATTTTTAGGTTAAGTACTTATTTTACGCTGTTCATTTTCCAGTAGATGTTAAATTAACTGCATTATAAGTGAAAACAAATACCAATTCCAGGATTTGAACATAAGATCTTTGGTTTTACTTACGCTACGACACTGTTCCGCTAAGAGATCCTGTTTTCATCATCGGTCGAACTTAAATGAGTCAAACGCAAATAGATACAAGATTGATTTCAGTGTCTATTAAACTAGTTTTCTGATAATTTACTAAAATGCAGCCAATCATGAAAGTGAGATAATTATTTTGACTTTATCAGGATGTATCAGATCAATATCGCTTAGTAGTTAAGTATTTGAGGGTAAAACTAAAAGTCCCTTAACAATTTGAGAGTTCGGAATTTTTTTATAAAAAGAAAGATTAATGGTGATGATTTTAATAGCTGTCATGATTCCGATTTATCTTTTATAAAGCCATTCAGTGTAATGTTTTTAAATTGTCAAGTGTGTCATATAATAATCAGTGAACTTTCAGGCCGATAAACTTTCAAACCTAGACGATGTTTCAGACGATCCAAAGATCTGTGTTCTGCGCTCAACTCGCTAGACGCCCTCTTTTTTATTTGGTTGTTCTCTGAATAAATGCCTGACCAATTAACATATTTTTCATTTGTTGAAGGTTCACCACTCTTTTTCGCATTGCAGAAGGACCCAGTCTGATAAATTTTTCACTTATTCTGTAAATTGTTAGCCTAGATTGTGGAGGCGTATAAAATTGTTCTCGCCATTTATATCGAACCTTTTCAGAATTCTTAGTCTTCCAGTACTTTAAAAAAAACCCACTTTCATTGGTTAAATAAATTACTATTCATAATGTCTCTGGAAAATAACTTGAACAGTCAACAATAAGGAAATGTCATCGATAATTTATAGACGTGTGATTTAGCTGCCAAGCAAAATAAAACTAATGTAAAACAAACGGTACCAGGAACTGCCACATACTTTCTCACAAACATATTTAAAATATTAAACAGATTCATTGTGACTTCATAATTGTAGAAGAGGTAGGAGAGGTGATATTAAAGTAGGAGATTAACTAATAAATATTATTATTATTAGCTAGAGAGATAATTATTCTATCGATTTCTAACAAATTTGCACAAAACACGTCTATTAGGCCTGTATAGATGCACGAAAAAAGGTTTTGAATTTTTTTTTTAAACAAACCCCTTTTTGCCCAAACAACCTCCAAAAATCATTTATTATTATTATTATTAGCTAAACAAGAATGTTTAGAAAGATACAGATTTCTGCATATGGTAGGATACATTAAGGGCTACAAATAAGCCAAATTTGATCAAAATTCATAGAGCCGTTATTTTATAAAAAAATAATAACAGATGTTTTGGCCAAAAAGGGGGTTGTTTTTCAAAATTTGTCAAAACTCTTTTTCGTGCATCTATATAGGCCTAATTGACATGTTCGGTACAAATTTTTTCGAAAATTGATCGAGTAGTTTTTGATCTAGCTTTGTATTCATACAGTCATACAGATAGACATTTTGTAAAAACCACTTTTTTGGACTCAGGGGGTCCCAAAACCGATATTTCCACAAAAATCTCCACATCGATTTTTTTTTGCGATCACTATACTTTCTCTATAGTACAGTGAGAAAGTAAAACATAAGGAGTACAACTGTACACCTACTTTCTTACCATCTGTATACGCATATAATGCCTATAAGTGCTACTATCTACTATTATTAATAATATGTAATTTAATATAAGTACTATATAACTGGGTATAAGAAAAATAATTCCATGGTTTACTAAACAAATACGTTTTCTTTCAGAAAAAAAAAACTAATTATACAGGGTGATGTAAAAGTTCCGCAACCCTTTCGAAACTTTAAACCTGTTACACGTATTAACACCATATTTTCAGAAAATTTTATTGGGCAAATTATGCACCTTTTTGGGGGTATGAATGAATTTGACCATTATTCAGTTAAGGGGAGAGGGATTGCAAGTCAAAAATATTAAATAGTAATCCTTATTGTGTGATACCTCATTTTAAAGACCTCGTTGAGGCGAGAAAATTGGTGCAGAGTAAACGCCTCTCCGATAGCCCAATCCAAAAGCCTAGCCAAGAATTAAGCATTTTAAAAAAATTTTTCTTCTTGGCTCCACCACTTTGGATTAGGGTATCGGGGACTGGTTCATATTACCAATTTTCTTGTCTCAACGAGGCCTTAAAATGAGGTAACACAAAATAATTGTTACTATTTAAAAATTTTGACGTGACCCCCCCCTCCCCCTTAACCGAATACGGTTAAAACTCATTTATACCTCTAAAAGGTGCAGAATTTACCCAATATAACCACCCAAAAGTTTGGATTTAATACGTGCAACAGGTTTGCAATTACGAAGTGGTTGCTGAACTTTTGAATAACCCTGTATATTGTACATGTCTGCGCATGATCGTAAAGGAACATTAAAATCTGATAGATACAATCTTGTGTTAAGCTTCATTTTTGTTTTTGCACTGCAAACACGTTACTGAAAAACCAAGACTCTATAATGGCGTTGGCACTAGAACATGTAGACTTCTAGTTTTCTATAGAGTTTGACAATAGCCTTAAATTATGTTTTAGTACTGGAAGCGTTTTTAAAGAGCATGCGCAAGGTAGACTTAGAAGAAGTATATCTATAGAAAGTTCAGTCCAGTTAGCCTTAACGATTCCATAAAATAATCGTTATTTACAATGCAATGGAGCTACTTCGATATGCAGCCTGCAGTTTAGCCGAGAAATAAACGGACATACAGAGTTCAGTTAGCAGAATTTTTGTTATTACAATATTACATCACATTTCATAATATTATTTTGTTTTTAACGTAGTTTATTAATTCTGCTTTGAATTACATTTGACAAAATAAGCCCCAACAAACAATACATAATCTATCATTGATAAATAAAATACAAACATAAAATTATCTTCTAATTATACTATTTAAAAAAGTGATGAATACATCTTAACCAATAAATAACTATAAACAAATATGCTGCCTCAAGAACAGAAATTTCAACAAAAACTGTAGAATACAAAAAAGGACAAAAGGATTTAACATAAAAACATTATCTGTCAAACCATCATCATTTAGATTTTCAGAATTAATTAGGTACCCCTTAGGAAAAGCCTGATTTGGGGTTACCGTCGAGAAATGAAGAACCAGAAGCAGAAAATAAGTACTTAATAAGTAAAAATTAGTTGAAATAGAAACAGAACAAAATAATTATTCTGTAATTATGTGCCCAAGTTTAATTTTGATATATCGGTTTTTTAGATTTCAGTATAATAGTTTTTCAACATTTGCAAGAGCAAAAATCCATTTTGAAATCGCTTTAATAAATTTATTTGATGACTTCGAGCGGCAAATTATTCGAAAGTTTTGATGTCATGTAGGCGAAAGATCTTTTAAATGCCTCCATTATGTGAGGTTTATTCTTTAATGAAGCCAGTTTCTATGTTTATGGAGAAGAAAACCTCATAAAATAGCTGACATGGAAGTCGTAGAACCTACACGAACTACTGGAGTGCGTTAGTAACAAATCGGAAAGTTTAGATTTAGTATCATGCAAGGAATTTACTCAATACGTGATTTGAAAGAAGAGGGGTACTCAATTTCTAATGGCAAGCTCACGAGACAGTAGCACCAGTTCGATGGTCAGTTAGTGTCTGTAGAGCTAATTTCCCACAACGAGATGTTAACAAATTTTCTAATTCCGAAAATAAGCCGATTTTACTTGTAAGCCAATATTATTAATTCAAAAATATTTTAAAAACTATGTCTTCTTTTTTGGCAACTCCGTATAAAGAACACATGATCGTTAGTTTATATATGTGTTTAATACCAAATTACCATCTAAATTTGAATAAACTTTGACCTTTGTTTTAATCATTGCGGTCCGGTTAACATGCAGGCTACTATGTTTTAAAACACTCGAAGGACTAATTAAAATGTGTTTACTATTTTCATCGTTAGTCGTATCGTTCTGTACCTTGATCGATAACCAAATGCTCGTCTAAAAAAAAAAAATCGAAAATAAATTGGTTATTGTCAAGAACACACAAAACATTGTGATAGGCCTACAGTTATTTCTTAATATGCAGTATCATGAAGTCATACTAAAAAGCAATTTTTTATCTAACATACTCAATAAGTAAACTTTAACTTGATTAAAACTCTAAAACTGTTTTTTTACAGACTTTTAACTTGCTTATTTTAAAGGTAGAGTTAAGAGTTTTAAACGTTAACTTCTATCTATCTAAATCAAGTCCTCAAAAAGAATTGGTATGAGTGTTACCATCATTTTGTAACATTCATTATATAAATCAACGTATATAAACTACACATTTATCTGCATTAGATCATTTGTGTGAAGTAATAGTACATCTTTACGATATTTAGTGTAATATTATGCATTGGAATCGAACTTTTGTTTATTACTTCTTTTGTTCTTCTTTAAATAAACTTACGTTAAAAATCTACATAACCGTATATGGATGTTATTGCAAACTCTAACTTAATACATATAGAAATATTAAGACTTTGTTCAAAACATTTCTGTTAAGTTTTTCCTACATAACAATATCTAACAGATTGAAAAAACAAAGCGTCGATCATTTTTATTCTAGTATGGTACAGCCAAAATCATATTTAGAACACATTGACATTCATTTTACATCCTTAAAATTTAGTTGTTTTCATAAAAACTTGAAGTGCTTAGACTTAAATCGTGTGAACTTGGTTTTTGATGTGTTTGATGGGTAATAACTTTCACAACGAACAACCAATCAACAGCCTAAGAAATGTATTGTTTGAGAAGCAGCAATAATTAGTAATAGGCCTATGTTGACTGATTGATGGGGTTACATTATGAAACAAAGGATACGCTTTGCCTCTTAATATACTAAATAATTTTTTAATACGTTAAAAACAAATTAGTTTTAGAATAAATTATGGCGTCGGGCTTTGTATTGTGGAAATAATAAAGATTTTACTATAACTAAGCATTTAATTGTTTTTATTAAAATACATGGCAAAAAGTAGGTTTTTAATTCAGTACTGTTTGATAAGTCTTTGCTATAGTTACAACTCAACAAGTATATGATTTTTCTCAAATCCTATATATTGCTGCATGCAGTAATGTTTGTCATTCATGTTGTCATTGATCAAAATGTAACTAAACTAAATAGATTGTAAATTAATAACGAAAAACTTATTACTTTATTACTCGATTAAGTAGACTGATATTAAAAAGAATTTGTTGTATTACGAAAGAAAGCCTTGTTGAAAATATTTAGTATTTTCATTATTCTTTAACAAAAAATATACTTAATACAGGATTTAAGTTAAAAGGGAAAATAAGTTGTTTGTCGTAAAAGTATCAATAAAGTCAAATTAATAGTTCTTTAATATAAATTTACCCAAGAGATACAACGTGCCTGCTTTATGTAGTCTATACATTAAAACTTTAACTCAAGACTAAATGAAACTTTATGATTCCAAGTAACTTTCTTTGAACTTAGTTCAACGTCTTAGTAAATAAAGATAGAAATTCTCTTTAACTACTCGATGGATTTGTAATTGGATTAGAAACTATGTAAACTGACACGTTAGGCTAATGCAACAGATTCCAAGCAGTAATAAACCAAGATGGCGATGATTTTACGTAAGAATTAAAATGCAAATAGTTCCAATTAGGTGAAATATTTTTTAGGTAATTGGTTTTCCTTTCTTATCTACTAAACTACGGTAGTCCAGTATAGCTAGGATCGAAAGACTCGATTTAAACAATTTACATTTTTGATTAGTTTAGAATAATGCTTATGTTCTTTCAAGCTCAGGGCAAAATTTTTAAACCACATATATTTGGCCTTAAATTTTGATTTATAGGATGATTTTTTGAAAACTTATGACATCTGTTATTTAAAAAATCAATCTATATATATAAAAGCCAAATACCACACACTCACTCACTCACTCACTCACTGACTCATCATGAAATCTCAAAAACAACAGAACATATTGGAACGAAATTTGGTATGGAGCTTCCTCTAGGGCCATAGGTGCTCACTAAGAAAGGGTTTAAAAAGATTCAAAATCTTAGGGGGGGGGGGGGGTTTGGGTGGGTCAAATTTACTAAATCACGATCTCTCCAAAACTACCAAACGGATTGGAACGAAATTTGGCATGTACAGTAGCTTCCTCTAGGGCCATATATGCTCGCTAAGAAAGGTTTTTTTTTAAAAAAAAAAAATCGAAATTTTAGGGGGTCAAAGTTACTAAAAATCCCTATAAAAATACATAGTATAATATATATTTTTTTGGGTAATATACATTTAACTTTGATTTCTCTATCGATTCATGCAAATCCGGATCGGGGCATCTATCTATATATTTTGCTGCCCTGATCTATATATTTATCATCATATATAATAAAGGATTTGTCTAAACATGGAGAAATCTCAAACAATACATACTATTTATGAGATAGATATTTCAATTAAACAAAATATTGTACGGTTATAAGTCTTACGAAATTTTGTTTGAAGGGTTTGGTAAATTGCATTTTTTATTTTGTTGCCAACATTCTGGTCACGATTTCTTAAAATGTATGTAGCCTTGAAACAAGAAACCTGGCACAAATAACTGTACTTTGCCCCTCCCGCCCCTCAATCACTTTTACTTTCCTACTCACTGACCACAAGGCACTGGTGTATTAGTTGGGCTTATCATTTTGATGTTCTCACTACCTAAACCCTTCTATTCCTGATACTCCCGTTCCCTCTTATATTGCGGAGGATAATATTGGGGAAACTGGGCAGCTTTCAGACAATGATCTCCAAAACTCTAAGTACTCGTCGACAGAACCGAGTTTTTCATCTGATACTGTTGAGTCAGATCATTGTTCCATTGTTCAAATGACCCAGAAACGTGGGGGAAAACGGCGAAAACGTTTTTCTTATACTAATCGTGCTAAAGCACATAGGGAATCTGTCAAAAGATACAATGCAAAAAATCCCGCCGTAAATCGCGAGACTGTCAAAAGCTACAATAAAAAAAATTCCGCCGTGCATCGTGAGGCTTCCAAAAAGTACACTACAACTGCAACACCGATTATCACAAAGACAAAACAGTTGAACTAGGCCCTATGACGACATGAAATGGTGTACAGCTATGAAGTGGTATAAATGACATGGTTTAGAACCTACGATTCATATCCTTATGATACACAAAATTACCATCATTTCTTGCATTTATTTTACCAAAATAATTATGCAATAGCGAAGCATTGCCGGGTCAGTTAGTACAAACATAAAATTCTAACCTCGGAACAGTGATTCAACGTCAGGAAATGTTTAAGAGCTTTTTACACAATCCAAAAATGCATTACCCTACCAACACTGAATCGTAAAAATGTGAAATTTACACATATGGATTTTGATACATCAAATCATGTTCTTTAAAATACATGAATCTAGTGGTCCTGCCTAACCTAGATTTTAAACTTATAAAGGGCTGAGGATAGGCACTTAGCTAGTTACGTTACATTTACCAATGCTATTGACAGACGGTTACAAGTTCAACATATTCAGCAGCCAGAATAATTAAAAGAAAGGAAAACTTACAAGACATATTGTTTTTAAACAATTCTATATCTATGAAAGCCATTTAATCTTTCTAAAATGTTCCCTGCACTTTAAACTCAGAATGTTCACTGCCATTGTAGTTAGAAACACTGGCTTCGTACCTGGAAATAAGTCAACTGTAAGGTGTTGTTATTGTATAGTACACGGCAAATTGAAGCTTAATTCTGAGGTGATAACAATAGAGCACTTTACACGATTGTAAACACACGTGTTCTATCTAGAAGTTGTCTTCTTTGTTTTGCTTTACCTACTTTCCTAGGTGGGCTTTCAAGGAAAAATAATGTTTGTGTAGACTGAATAAAACAGTGTGAGAATTATACAACTTGACAAGAACGTATTAGTTTTCTTTTAATAATGTTTAATACATAATTACCTTCATTCGCAATTTGTATTATGTTAAAATTAGTAAGTATTAAAGTGCCACTTTGATTTGGATCCGTTGAAATTTCGGTACGATGCAGAAATTGTAGGGAAAACACAAAATTTACACATAGTGATTTGAAAAGAACTACAGTGATTAAGAATCAGATTTACTGTATATAAGTCATATCATTGTTGCAATAAACTATACTAAATTCATTAAATATTATAAGTAAAATTTTATTTTTTCCTAAGTAGCTGGTAATTATTTTGACAAAAATTTAGTTTGTAGCTAAATATTAAAAAAAAATTCAGAATAGCTCTACGCACATGTTATAGGTTAGCTCCGTTTTATGCTCTATTGAGA
This sequence comes from Philaenus spumarius, assembly GCA_018207615.1. NCBI lineage: Eukaryota > Metazoa > Arthropoda > Insecta > Hemiptera > Aphrophoridae > Philaenus > Philaenus spumarius. Next base: position 85,206 of record JAGFPH010002589.1, on the reverse strand, counting down.
ATTTGGAATACATCAATAATGTTCAATTAGATACTAAACAAATTTAATATCCACATGGGAGGAACGTATTTAATTACAATTAATCCTCTTTTAATTACTCAAGAATAAATACTTGTATTTCTTTAAAAAAACAAAGACCGACTTACTTCATTTATTTCAACCCTAAAATTGTCCATGCTACTTTTTACAGTGCCAAGCCATTTCGGTGTGTGTGCGCTCACAAACTTCTACGGCCACTCGCGGAACAATTAAAGGGAAACTGATTATTATATTATCTGATATTTTCACGCAAATTACGATTTTTCAGGACAAAGGCACTTGGATTTGGGTAGTGTGGTGGGAGTAGAGGTATCCTTCATCTCATTGTGTTATATTTTGATTCATGATCATTAGGGCCAGATTTTATGCGAGAATGACAGGATTTTTTTATATATAAGGCGATAAGAAGATCTGTATATATAAAAGAAGAAATCGTGACTGTTTGATTCATAATCAACGTATTACAGGCAAAACTATGATAGGTCACTCCTTAAAGGTTTTATGGTTCTTCAACTCAAGGAAGCTCATTGGGACCTCATCCCAATAAACTTTAAATGGGGAAACTTTCCTTGTCTTTTGAGAAATTGAAAAATATGTAGTTAAAATATTTGTAAATGGCCGCCATTTTCCAATATGGCGGTCAACTTTGAAATTTCTTATGTAAACCCCTATTTTTTATTTTGACTTTTATTTGTAATTTTAAGACATTTTTATTCTTAGCGTTTTTTTTGTAAACTTAACCGTTTAGCCGCTAGAAGCTCTGAAAGTTTCAGAAACTCTTATTTCAACAATATTAAAGAGGCCTGATTTACTATTTGCAATCAATAAAATTTAACTCAAAGTGTAATATGTTTTACACAGGAATGTTGAAAAGCTGTTGCAATTTCACAAATACTATATTTTATACAAACAACGTAAAAAAGTGCACTAAGAAAATATTCCACACAACATTGATTTTGCTGTTGAAAATGGTAAAAATACGGGGTTCACTCCCAAGCCCTGTAACAGATAATGCAGCTGATTTGAATCAAGAGCTTAGCAAGATGGTGTGGCCTATTCTGAACTATTTTACCTAACACGTTTGTTTAATGCTTTACATCCATTACAATAGCAAAAACTTACATAATTAGTTTTCACAAGAAACAGGTTGGAACTGCTAAACCACAATAAACCTTAATTTGACTATTTATCATGAGGCTAAAAGATGAAATTATCACCTTTGTTTATTTGGTGATACATACAAAAATGTTTTTAGGATATACAATTAGAATAACAACGCCTAAAAATGAATATTTTTTTGACAATTTGCTTGAAGCTAAAGATGAAAATAGACACATTTATTTCTTAAAATGTACGGTACATGGAAAACTATTACTTGTATTTTAATCAGTTAGGAAAAAAACAAATATGAATTTGATGAGACAAATAATACATATGAAAAAAATCAAAACAGAGAGCTGACATTTGTACTTATTATTCTCAACTTGTTATACATTAAAGAATAAGTGACATGAATTTGGGTTGCGTTAGTTTTAATGGTAAAATGGATTATACAATACAAATATATTGCTATATTTTCCATGTAGTTAGAGAGCTATAGAGGTTTTGACACATTAGCTTCTTAACAAATAGGAATAGAAATGCATTGCGATTACTTGCGCCTAAAGTGTGACAATGACAATACTACCCATAAAAAGAAATAATAATTCTTACACTTTGTTTCAAGCTGGGCAACTATAATACAAGAAAAAAACAAATTGAGACCAATAATTTTCATTGTTCCAAATAGCTGAATCATTATTTTATCTCTTACTTACAACAGCTCTTTAATTGTGTATCATTCTTTTCGCATTATTCTGTATTTTTAAATTGTTTTTAAAAAACAAAGTATTGAGCTGCAGGCAAAGTGATTTTTCATGTACCTGCGACAGAGAGGGTTTGAAAGCTTTAATGTCTTTAACGAGTTTTATTTTTGTCCCCAGTAAATGTTCATTTTACTCAGTATCAATAAAAAGTGATATTTTGCTGAATTATTTGCTATTAGAACTGAATTAGATCGGACAAATTAAGTAACACTGCAAAAAAAGTATATTTTTAAAATCAAACAAAACTGAGAAGAAACTGTTCGGCTTAACTCTAAAATTCGTTTATACTATAGTAAGGAATTATAAGATCAATGTTGGTAAAATGATAGACTGATATTTTTATATGTGTCAAGCTCTGTAATACAAATCCGGATTTTTTGTAAATCGTAAAACAGTAAATGGCTACGCTTCCTGCTCCCTCTTCACATCAACCCCAGCGGATCAAACTCCATCCGCTCGCTTACAAACTACATTTGCGACAAAGCAAATGCCAACAGATTATTGCATACTGTGGTTATTTCTCGGAAATGACAGTTTATTAGGATAGAGGCACTTTGATCATGATAGGTGTGGGGGAAACGGTAACGTAGATCTTGAAGCATGCGCAGTAAATGGATTTATTTATGTAAAAGAGAAATTTATAAATTCACAGTCTCTAAAAAGCGATATACTGAATTTGTAGACGTACTGTGTTCAACGAGTTATTTCAAGTTTAAATAAATAGATTTTTTTCTTCTTAAATCAACGTTACTTTTGTGAAACTAATTTAAAAATGCTCTGAGTATATACAGGCTGGTCAGTATCAAGTGTTAAACAATTTATGAAATGGTTCTATCGGTTAAAATAAAGAGAAAATCAAGAATAATATTTTTTTCGAAAAACGCTTCCTTTTCCAACTATCCGATCTTTTGTTTCTTTTACTAAATAATTTATATCTAGAGAACGGTTAGACCAATTGAGTTCAAACTTAGCATGAAGTGTTATCTAACAATGATCTGTTTTAAGAAAAATAAACGATTATATCCAATTATGCGCTTTAAAATTGCGGCTGTTTTAAAATGTCAAACTTAATTACTCAAAAACTGAGTATGTTAACAAAAAATGTCATGATACTTTTTTGTAGCCCTTTTCATTCCCTATCGGATGATGTACCTTTCAAAACAATCAGATGAAGGATGTTTTGACAGTCACACCATCCGATAGGGAATCAAAAGGGCTACAAAAAAGGTATCATGACAATTTTTGTTATAATGTACGGTTTTTGAGTAATTTAGGTTTGAAATATTCAAACAGCCGCCATTTTGAAACGCATGATTTTATATAATCGTTTATTTTTCTTAAGATAGATCATTGTTAGGTTAAACTTCTTGCTAAAAAATATTATTCTTGATTTTCTCTTTATTTTGACCCATAGAACCATTTCACGAAGTTTATAACACTTGGTTCTGACCACCCTGTATATGTCATAATATTTATAAAGACGACTTCTATTATTCAAGTTCTTAAAATGTATATGTGAATTTCTGCTATGGCAACAATATTAGATTATCAAGAAGTAAAAAGTTAGCAACTAAAGACCAGGCTAAGTAACTGTATCTCCATAAACTATACATTTACATACTGATTATTGTTCCCAAGTCACGGTAAAGTTCCCGACTCTCAACTCTACAACCTCTGCTACATGATAAGCTGTTGTAATTAATTGTATTAAAATATAATTTACTGCCAAGATTACCAACATAACAGTTTGTTAAGTGTTTTGCTTTCAGCGCCTTAAAATTTGGGTGTGATAAATTAAAATCAACTTCGAACTTGGAAATTAAGATGATCTGATGAAATTTCTTATTCTTCTGTATTTATAATTTAATATTTTATCGGTTTTAAATGTATAAATAGTTATTTACCGACTTTTCAAAATCAATTTACTTAACTTATCTGGTTATCTCGTCGTATCATGCACTTGCAGCAGTGATTTGTAGGGTCTACTTTGTAGATGTTTTTTTGTTTTGCTTTACAGTTTCAGGGAAGGAAATCAGTGTTAGCATTATTAAATCTAAAAGTGGTTGAAATTGCAATTAAGTAATCATAATTTTTAATGTACATCTTACGTTTACCCTTTACCTAGTCCGCTCTACTTATGTGTTAGTTTTCACTATTTTTAAACCCACCTGTTCATGTTCAAACTATACGAGACGGTTAATTTAGCATGGACTTAAGATGGTCAAAGTTATAAATGTTGCTTAGTTATTTGACATTTAAAGATATTTTATATACTAATATTATAAAGAGGTAAAGTTTAGTTTTTTTGTGTGTTTGTTTGTTTGTATGTAGGGGGTAATCTCTGGCACTACTGAACCGATTGAAAAAATAGTTTTACTGATAAAAAGCTACACTATTCCTGAGTAACATAGGCTATAATTCATGTCGATGAAAACCTTTTTTAATTTTAATATTTAATTTGTAAATGTAGTTTGAAAAAAATCTTAGGTTAGGCATAGAATGATAAACCAACACATATATTTACATTTGTTACCATGGCAACCAATTGAATAAAGTAGCACATAATATAGCTGCTGCTTGCTCCAATATTTCCATTAACAGCTTATTTCGAAATTTGAAGCAATTATTTTTGTATTTCTAGCTTTTAGGTTAGGGTTATATAGTGTAGACCTTTTAACAATTATTATAGCTGCTGTTATAAATTATAAGAAATAATTTGATATGAACATTTAACACTATTTACCATCTTAGTTTTGAGGTTATTATTAATCCTACGCCTTTATTATAAATAAAACTTAACATATGTTTTTAGCAGGTTCCGTTGGGGGTTGGCGTGCGGAGCACGCAGGGTTCTCCCCTAGTATATTATATCAATATTGATGTGTTTGAATTTTATTTGTTTGTTTTTACTTCAATGCTGTGGTAAGTAGCAGCATTAAGAGTGTGTTCTCTGTAGTTGTTTTTGAATGTTGGTGTTTTAAAATCACATATATGTAAACTTTATTTTGAGAAAGGTGGTAAAGAAAAGCTTGACGGATGAACTGTAAGACAAAACGAAACTATAACAGTTTTCCCGAAAAAAGTCAATTGTATACAAATGTATATAGGAAAATTGTTTTTATAAATGTGGAAAATATGTTTTTTTCTCCATAAACATTTTCAGAGAATTACGTTTTAGGATCACATTTTTTTCCCCAATGGAAGTAGGTTAAGTCCATTAGCTCTTAGAATTTGTACATTCTGATGCCATACGTAATAATTTTAGATTATGTTCATCTAAATTTGTTCATAATTCATAAAAAATCTTGTTAATTCAGTGGTTGGTTTTTTGAAGTAAAACCCAAATTATTTTTTGAGACAGTAAACTACATTGTACAAAGCCAGCAAGAACCTATATCGTAAACAACTGGAGTGGTGTTAATTCGTTTGTAAACATGTAAATCTAAAGAGGTTCATGCTATAGATAGTAAACTTAAAAAAGGCGGCAAAGAGGCCAAAATGAATGGCATCAGAAAAGTAACGTTGAATTTTATTCCAAACGGTCTAGAAATAATGTTGTAGTTTCGGCTGATCCAAAACTAGGTATGAAATACGACTTACAATATTTAGTAAACATTATTAAACTATTAATATACACAGCCATGTTGGCCGTGAGGTGAGTGATTAAACTATCCTGGGAATGCGCAGTGGCAAAGAGAAAGATTTGCGCATGCGCGGGACAGCTGCTAGGGGAACAACCATTAACCCCCTTGGTTTATGTCCTCCCCTCTTCTACCTCCCGATAATTTCATCACTCACCTCACGGCCAAAAGTTTGACACATTCTCAAAACTGTCTTTGTTCAAATTACCTTACCCTTTTACAAACCGTGCAGATCTAAAAGATAAAAGTCTGCGATAAGTTGCCTCGCTTGAGTAAATAGCGAAATGGTATCCAGCAAGGGTTAATATATATTTGCGCTATTTTCACTAAATTTTGTGTGTTTGTTTCCTTGCAACAGAGTTCTCCCAAGTAACTTAGTTAGGTACTCAGTCCTTCCAGATTAAAATAATTAATAATTTGTTATACAACCAAAACGATTGGGTTTAGAAAATATTTTTTACCAATTAATTTAAAAAAAAATGTGTTACAAACCGTAACCAATTCTAACAGGTAAAACACTTTACTATTTTAAAAACACCATACTTTTTAAATGTTTGTCCTTTTTGATTGGGGTACCTCGGCGCTACGTTGGTTAGCGGTGAAACGGATTTTCCCGTCACGCTTTTTTGTAACGTTCTATTATGAAACGCTCTATTCCGTCATTTAGAAAAAGTTTTGGTCTTGCCGAGATTCGAAGCAGCAGAGTCCATCACCGTAGACTAGCTCCTTAGTCGGTTAGGCCACGAACGCATTGCTAGTTTAGTATATTTGAGTTGGGTATATAAGTGTAAACAGTCTGTCCTACGTCATGGGCTTAACCCGTTAACGTTTACACAGTGTATAGTTTAATTGGTAATACATTTTAAATGGACATTGTGCTTCCTCATTTGTGTATGTGTTGTTAAAAATGGACATTGGGCTTCCTCATTTCGTAAGTTGTGTTCAATGGTTTACAATTCCTCCGTGTGGTCTTAAACACTCAATTTACATTTTATTATCTATTTGTCAGGCTTGTCGCACCACGTATACAAAAATGAGTTATCAAAATTGGTTATTAAATTATCCCCGAAAGTATTTGCTAATATTTGATATACACATCCTTCTCATAAAAAGGGCTGAAATAAAAGCCTATAATATTGTTTAAAGCAATACTGTTTTGTTTGGATTATACACGTTAACATGAATTGACTGATTAATTCCATACTCAATCTACCGCAGGCTTATGAAAACGTAAGGGCTTATTGTTTTAGAATGGAAATGTTTCAGAACGTAACTACGTTATCCAAAATTTCAAGTCATTTGATTAAAAAATAATATATGATTTACGTCGCAAAATGAAAAAGTAAAAATTAACATAGGCCTAACCTAACTAAACATTCTTAGAAATGTGGGTTAATTTTATTAGTCAGTGTTTTTATGATTACAAATTAAAACATAATTAATAATATTAAAACAAAAAACTGTATCAGTAAATAACTAAAATGTAATTTGAAAACTCACAAACTAAAAAAACTAATTTTAACCTGACTAAAAAGGCGTGGTAAACAACCTTCATGAACATCCTACCAATATATTACAAGTAGCACTAAATGTCATTATAATTATTGTTTAACACTCACAACTAGATCACTAAATAACTAAAATATACACGTAGGTGCACTAAAGAACATTAAAACATCGAAAAATGAATGTTAAATTCACCAGTAAACAAATCATAGACGAATGACAACTAAACTGCGCAGTTAGATTACGTCAGCTGTCAGATCGTTTTAAAAATGTCAATAAGCACTTATAATGGTTAATTATATTAAGGCTTTCACTGATAGATTGTATTGTTTTGTACACACAAATGTCCAAGTTGTCCGTAAAAAGTTATTTACATAATTATAGGACTGAAATAATCTTGGCGGCGATAGATCGGCGGTGAGATTTTACGCATACTTTTTAATCGACGATATATCGTCGCCCTGGTACCCAAAGTGTTAAAAGAAACAAAATATAAAACATTTTAAACTTGAAATCCTTGACGGACTCTAAGAGCCTTTTATATTATTTTATTTGTTAAGTCTGGAGTGCGATATATTCACGAATATGTCATTCAGAAACCTTTCACCTTTAATTTCTAGCCAAAAATAGATGGGTAAACAATTTGGAAAATCTATCTGTCGATGTACGGTATTAAATATAGGAAACACTTAATGGCAAGTCTGTAGAAATTCATCTGAGTTTAAAAAAATAAATTAAAAAGTAATTATTAGTAGGAAAATCGGAGAAATATATATAAAAAAAGATCTTGATGTATTTTTCGTATCGGAAAACAACTAATGCAAAGGTTTCAAGAAAATCCTTAGATACGTTTTGAAGAATGTTCGTTAAGTGTTATAAAAACCGGTAATAGTAGATCGGAAAATCGGAAAAATACCTTTTTTTTATATAGAAAAACCCACGGATGATGAGATATCCAAAAAAATGTCACTAATTGTTGAAAAATGTATTGGTTAGAAAAGTGGGAACCTTGATCAATGAATTTGTCGTATCAGAAAATCTTTAATTAAAAAAATTAAAACAATCCTTTGATTCTTTGCAAAGAAAAAAATTACAATTCTATAATCATTTAAGGATATTTTAAGAGAGTACTAAAGAATTTTCAGCTTGAAAATAGTAAAATTTATAACTTTAACCGACATATATAAGTGATGTCAAATTTGTACTCCGTAGTGGGAGAATAAAGAAAAACCAATTCTCCAACAACAAGTGATGCAAACAAACGTGGGCAAAACTGTACAGTTAAATTTTCTTATTTGAAAACTGTGTTTAAGTATTTATGCAAACATAGTACACATTTTACTCCTAAAATGAATATCATTTTAAAATTGCGTTTTGAACGACATTTTCGAAAATATGTGTTAAATAATAAATCTAAAATAAAATAAAATAAAAACTAATTTGCTTTGTTATCCTTAAATACAGCCAATATAAACGACTCTTTGCCTCAAAGTCTGCATTAAACCTATGCTCTGATCATTGGAACCCAATGCGTTAGCACGTTTTACATTTAAGTCAAAAATTACTGTCGATACTTTTAACAGTCCCTGAAAAATATTACTGTTATTGATTTATTTTAAAAGGTTCGTGGTTATCATTTCAAATAGGGAACCTTTGCAAGGACAAATTAATGTGAAAGTCGCTTTCATTCGCTCCTGCTAAAGAGAGAGAATATATTTGTTTATAATTCTTATTTTTGTTCCGCTTAATGTTTTCTTTTTTCTCGCCAAAAATATGTTGTGTTTAAACGTTTTTTTCAATGGCTTTACAACTTTACGATTTTATGTATTATCAGATTATTGATTGATTTAATATATAAACAGAGAGGGAAAATTGAAAATATTGTATACAGTATAACCAGAATTAAATTTACAAAAACATATAACAAGCTTCGTTACTCTATAAAAAAAAACATCGGGTTAGTGGTTAAGAGAATAGAAGGGATTATTGTTTTAAATATCGGCAATGGATGGAGGTTTGTATTATACCGATGGTTGAAATCTATCAACGTTGAGTATAATGCCTTTAAATTTTATACTCAGAAAATATTGTTATAACTAAATTAATAGTATTTGAACTATACGTCATCCAACATGTGTGAATGTATTTTCACTCTTTAAAACAATGACGATAAATTTAAATAGTTGCCTGTAAATAGTTCGCCCCATCTGACTGGTAATATACTATAAAAGTACGTCGCAGCTTTTCCCAAACCTTTATAAACAAAGGTAACTTCTCAGATTTTAAAAAAATATTTTTTTTGCAGAAACATTTATGAAAATTACTTTCAAAGCACGATCGCTCACTGTCAAGAATTTCTCATATCAAAAGTACTTTATAGAAAAAAAGTAAAATCTCCTTTGTGCTTAGAAATTCCAAATAACTACATAAATTATAATAATATTGTTTACTATAAATACTTACTGTTTAAGAAATATTTCTGAAAAATTATATAGTTTGACTTTTGTTCACGAGTCAGATCGATGGATATTTTCGAAGCTTCATTTGAAATGTTCATTTTTAATTGTGTGCGAATTTCCAGCTTTGTTTTTTTTTTCGAAATTATTTACTTTAACTGAACTGCATTAAATTGTTTTATTAAAGTCCAATATTGTCTTAACTTTTAAAAGTTTCAGTTTCTAAAGTGTTAGATAAGAAACAATACTATGTTTGACAAATTTAGAACCAACTACAGTACAGAAAATTCAATATGCTAACCCTACTTAAAATGTTCTAAATGTTTTCAAGAAAGGTTTTATCTCAGTCGCAGTAAAATGATAAACAAATTATAAAAGAAATAACAATACAGGAATACAACTTGTTTCGTCAGTTTTCTGTTTGTATTGTTTCTGATAGTGTAAACCAAGATACAAATAGTAATTTCAAGTCAATCTTTGTAGTTTCCGTGTCTACTTGAGTCGTTATAATTATTACATATTTAGTTTAAATCATGAGAAGTAGATCGTACATAAAATCTGTGACAGCTTCACTCTACACTTCCTCCCGCAGTGCTTAATTAAATCGGTTTAGCGCTCTGTAAAACATACATTGGGTTTATTACAGCTAATTAAATCTCAGGTGTTGAATTTCAAACAACCGTAATTAATTATAAAGTGAGTTTATTTCGCAATATCAGTTTGATGCATTTAATTAAACAACTGGATTAAAATGCGTTTTAATGTTGCAATGCTTGATGGTAATTTAAATCTTATTAAAGATTTATGAAATAAACTAAATATCGATGCTGAAGGTAGTTTTTTCTTTATTTATTCCTTCTTTGAATACTGTACATAAATAAGAGCATAAATAGATACAGAAACATAATACAGAAATAACACTAATAATTAAAGATATAAACTTAGCTAGACAAAATAAGAAAATATAAACTAATCACATCTTGGTAAACAAAAAGTGTTTAGGCTTACATAGGAATATAAGTAAACAAAACCAGAAAAAAATACTAATCATTTAAAATAAAACTTAACTTCGATACAATTAAAAACAAATTTAAAAATACTTCCCAGTAAAAAAAAAAAATAAAAATAAAATTTCAAAGAATGAAAATAATGCACCTTCAAGGGCTTTTACCCGTTTTGAGGTTGCATAACATTATTTTGAAAAAAAAAATACAACAGAGATTCTAGATAATTCCAAATAAGCATCCAAACTATAAATTACAATTTATGTATAAATTGATTGACTTAACAATATACATACATACACTCATACATAACTTCATATACAAAGACATACACACCCTTACACATGCATAAACACCTCCACACACACCAAGACACATTACATCCGTAAAAAATGCTTATATCAAAATACATAACAACTTTTTTTAAGTTTTAATTTACTAACATGTTTCACCATAAAATTCTTCCGTTACAAGAATAAAATTCTCAACATTATCCATACCCAAAAGATAACACTTCAACAGTTTGCTGAATTTGTTAAATTTTGTACATGTCTTAATATTTTCCAGAAGTTGGTTATAAATTATTTTAGTAGTACAAAACTTGAAATATATGGACAATTTTTCCCTGGGTATGAATGCTTCATTGCCACGTCTAAGAAAATAAACAGAAGTTCTGCTTTTCAGATCTGAAAAATTACCACTCCTTACATAAAATACTTTCATAACTTTAAATATGTATAAACATCTAATAGGCAGAGAAGATAGCTTCGTAAATCTGGAGGAAGAGACAAAGTCCTCTAAAATGTTTGATATTTCACACACACTCAGTTTTCTTTCATACTCGCAAAAAAACAAAAACAAAAAAAAAACAACAACTGTGTTTATAAAGTGATGAACTATATTTTACAATTAGCACTGTGATAAAAATAAAATGTTCCTCATATAAGTTTTATCTGCCTAAAATAAATATGTTTGCAGTAGTTTGTGATAAATATGTTTTTGATATATTACTCACTTTTTTGGATGTTATTTTTTAAGTTTAAAAGTGAACTGGGGTTTTAGATGCATTATTGTTATTGGTGTGATTAATTTATTATAATTTGTTTACCTTGTTTGGTTAAATGTGTTTGGATATAACTTCAATAACTTAAGTCATTGATTTGTACCAGACGCAGTAATCGTTTCCTGCGTTTAGGCCCGGTTCTAGTACCGACAACAACTATGGCAAATAAAATCCAACGTTACACGAGCTGTTTTGTTTGTATTGGGGTTTTTAAATGTTGTATTTTGATGTTCCGGCGAGTGATATTTTTAACACCTGAGGATGGATGCATGTTGTCACCCGAAACCGCGGTACTGTTTTCCAACAAAGAGATCATCGCTCGACGTAACTATAACAGGTAATTTGTCAACCTATATTTATGAAAATCCAAAGTCACTGCTCAAGTACGTTCAGCTGTCGTTAAAAGTTGTTTGTCCCAAACTCTAGACGGGATTTTGTGCAGCGAAGAGTCGCAGGGACAGTGATGAGTATAGTGGGATGTAGTTTGTGCACGTACTGGTTCTTGGGGAACTCCAGCTTCGTAGGTTGAGGGGAGATGTCTAGCTAAAATCAGAAATACGTTACACTTTTGACCGAAAACCAATCGTCAGGTAATCAGGTATTACCACGTCGATTTTCAACTACACAGAGGGAAGACATATTTCTTTGCGCCTCATTCTTGTTGTTGACTTGAAAACACTTCTCAGTTGTAAAATATGGTTGTTCTGTTTTACATTCTTAAAACATTAACTATTTTAAATGTTTAATCACATTTTTTTAGCAAGGCAATTAGCCCAGTCGGTATAGGTTACAACTACCAGTAATTTGCAATACGGCTGAATTTT
>JAGFPH010002589.1:53974-72408 GCA_018207615.1 Philaenus spumarius | reverse complement strand
TCGTCAATTTTTTGAATATCAACACCAAATTTGTTTTACAAGTTGAGTACACCAGTATAAATATTCTTAGTAAGTATGAACGATTTTTTTCTTGTTATTTTTAAAAACGAGGAGCTTGAAAATAGTCTTCTGTTTTACCTATCTCGTTTTAACTATAACACTTTTGGATTCAACGACTCCATTTTCGACATTTTTGAACATATCGATTTAAAAATTGGTACAGAAGTTAAAAATACAATTGTTTTTTGCTATACTTATTTTAAAATCTATATTTAAAAAATTGACTCTAGATCGGGTAATTTTCTAGATAACAAGCTTAGACTCAGCATAAATGTTTAAAATATAAATTTTAACTCCTATGTCAAGTTTCAATTCGATATATTAAAATTTGGCCATTTTAGAATGAGCCAACGCTTCATATATGAATGAGATTTCCCCCTTTTAGTGATTTCCCCTGCTGCAAAATACATACCTGCATTATCGAATTTTTTCCAGACAAACCATTGTTTGGACGAAATAAATACATACCGGTATGACCTTTTTTGTTGAAAAATACCTCCTCTACACGGTGGTATTTTTTATTTTCCTCTATCTTCATCCCAGCTCGAAATATTAAGGATAATCGAAAAAAAATGATAATCGATTATTTTTTCGACTTTGGGAAATCGATAGACTGGTAAACGTTTTTTTATGTTAATCTACATACTTTAATGTACTTATAAAAAAAATTCAGCCGTATTGCAAATTACTGGTACTTTTGGTCTAAATTGACCTTTACCGACTGGCCTACAATGCTCTTAATGGCTCTCTGGGTATATTAAATTTTATCTGAGAACATGTGTCTATGGGTTATACGATATTTACATTTCCCTAAATCTAATTTCCCGTAATTTGTTTAAATGCAACATCTAGCAACTATATCTTGTATTAAGAACAAATACTAAGGGAGCGAATAACGTTAAACCATTGTATTTACCAAAAAATACAAAATAACTTTGCACGCTAAATAAAAGCTTTGCGTTAGTTAATTTGTTCAAATCTTATGTTTTTCGAAGCATGTGGTACACAAATAATGGGCGGTATAAAATAAATGCTGTTATTTTTGGCATCAAATCCTATCGGCATCATTTGAAAGTAGAAACAAAATCTGTACTAGGGTCTATTATTTGTGCTTTGTGCCGCGTCTACAATTATAATGAAATGGCAGCATTTTTGTGTAGAAACTTACAGGAAATACATAAATAAACAAATTATGGTAGTCAACAAGCTGGACACTACATTGACCAACCCTGCCCTGAACTAGTTAAAGAAATTTTCAGTCAAGCTCCTTACAGCTCTTACTTAGCAGCTGATTATTTCTAATCAGTTAAACTTATCAAACTTTCAAACATTCGTGACAAAAAAAAAAAAAAAATAAAAATAAATAAATAAAATGTAATCACAATTAACGAAACAAATTTTAATTCAGCTTATGTTAATTCACTTATTTCTAGTCCTTCTAGAGTTATCTTTGTTTTGGTATGTGCACTGTCATGTGGGCTCCATTTGGAAAAACTCAGTAGAGTCAAAACTATTAAATTTAGAATTTTAAATGTAATTACAAGAACAGTGAAATAATTTTTGATTCTGTAGAAATCATTTAACAAAGTAAAATGGTAAACATGTCATTTATATATTTTTCTAATTGACTTGATCTTTTTCAAAGTAATTAATTATATAAGTTTCAGTCTGTATATGATTGAGGCTGGAGTCTCCATGAGTCGGCCCTGATCCACAGATCAAACGTTTGGAGATGGGCCGAAATATTCTGTGCTGAATTTTACTAGAATTCTGTGCAGGTTACTACTTGAAAATATAAACGGCATTAGTCAACCCAACCTAAAACTTTCTTGTTCTACATCTTGAAATGGGTGAACTGTTTCGTTCCAATCAAATAGTTCAAATCGGGCGAGCAACAAGTTCTCCCCCCCCCCCCCACTTTATGATGCCCGCACTTTCTGACGCGCTAGAACACTGCTTATTGTGAAAATGACCATGTGAGAGGGTATCTCAGAAAAATAATTATTGATGCAACATGATAAAACTAGTTAAGAAATCCATCATCGATTTAATATCTGTCAAGCGACTAAGGGCTGCATATACAAATGTATTAAATAGTGTAACAAAACTCAACATTTCCATATTCATTTTATTTCCACGGAGGTCTCAATAATATCTATACTCGATGCCATGAAATTAGGCGGGTGTGAAAAACAATGACTGTACAAACTAATTTAAAGTACATCAGGGTAAATCAATGAACACAACTTTCCATATGGTTGTTGTTTTTGTTCCTTGTTTTTTTGGTTCGGAGTTTTATTTATCTCAATAGTGCTCTTCAACTTTTGTCTTTTCTTTGTTATTATTTATTACGTTTTAAATAATCGGAACTTTGTATTTATTTGAGGTTTTAATACTTGTAATTTTTTATTTAAGTTTTAAAATCTCAATAAATTTTGTATTATTGTTATTTATATTGTAATAATTAAATTTAAACATTTGATGAAGTCGATTTCAAAATCGATTTGCATTGATCCAAACGTAACCAATTAAATTAATAAAGAGATTTTCCCAGTAGTATTTACTAGAATATTTTTGATTTACTATCTAGCATGTCAGTTTGATAAACATTTAATTTAAAGCAGGCATAACTTCTAGAAGATGAGTTAATTAAAGTAGGTGTCTGTGTAAAAATATCAAAGAGTAGGTCAGGCATTGTTGTCATACAATATTATTTCTCTTCAAGGAAATGTTTGTTAGTTTTGTTATCGGAATGGAAAATGTTTCCTTTTGTGGTTTGGTAAAGTGGATTAATTGTATTATATTTCTTATCGAAATAGCATTTTCTGCAACTGTGATATCTTTTGTGATAATAATGTTGTATTACATTGCTGTGCATAAATTATTATATGCGTTTTACTAACAGGGATTAGGTGTTTGGTATTTAGGCTTTCTTGGAAGGTACCGAATTGCTAAACATTCAGAGCATAATATAGAGGCTTTAGTATTATATGCTAAGCCTGTAGTACTTGTACGTTTTAAAATGTTTATTAAACAAATATTGAATTGTTAAACCTAAGTTGATACCACGCCAGTACGCTACCAATGGTGGCAGAAGTGGGATTTAGAAAGCAAACACAATCGTAATTCCTAAACGTAATATAAATAATTACGGAAATATAACGCTTCTCCAATATAAAAATTAAAACATAAATTTGTAAAAAATTAAAACTTAAATAGAAAAAATAAACAAATTTATATCAGGCAAATATTCTAAATACTCCGATTTTCTGGATGTATCAAATATTGTCTAGTAACTAACATTGTATAAAAACTTTATCATTTTGCCAAGTTAAAGGCAAAATCTGATAATTATCTTCAAAATGTTTGCATGATTTATGCGTCCCCATAGGTGTTTGCTAAATGATTAACTGCAGTTTACATTAGTTTGACCGGCTAGCTCGACTTTTAACGCCATGACTTAATTTTGTAATACACGTACGTTTTTCAAGTAAGTTGTTTTATATATTTAATGATTTATTTTAAAATTCTTAGAATGTTTTAAATTTGTTTTTACATTTAATAAAATTTAAGATGTAAATGCACTTAAAATAAAAGAATAAATAAATGCTCAAATTATTACAGTTTTATCAGAAAAATACATTTAAGAGCTCAACGTGTTACGAAGACCTAGCTATCATTATAAATGACTTTTGAAATTCACATTATTTATAACTGAATTAATAATGTGCTACCGAAGTATAGGGTGTACCGTAAGTAAAGTTTCAAACTTAGAGAAATGGTTCTATGGGTAAAAATAAAGAGAAATTCATGAATAAAATCTGTTCCAAATTGTTTTTTAAAAGGTTTACATGTTGCTTAAATTTTGTTTCTTTTATTAAATAACTCATACTTAGAGACAATTTTTACCGATTGATTTAAATCTCTGCATGCAGTTTATCCTATCAATGGTTAATTTTTTTAAGAAAATAAGCGATTATATCCAACAAGAAGTTTACAAATTTTGGCTGTTTGGAAATTTCAAATATGAATTACGAAAAAAAAACAGTACATTTTAACAAAAGATTTTTAGATACATTTTGTATAGCCCTTTCGATTACCTATCGGATAGTGTAACTGTCAAAACAATCGGATGAAGGAATGTGTAATAATTCGTTTGTTTAACCCGACACTCAATACCGACCATATTAACAATATGGTGAATACATATGCCGTTAATAGAAACAAATAATGTAATACATATTTTAAATTGCTCGTCAAACCATTTGTCAAATGTCAAATGTACAATGTCAATATACAAATGTCAAATTTAACATTGTACAGTGAGAACTGGTCAGATTTACTTATGGCAAATTCAAAAGAATGTAATCAAAGCAATTATTATTTATTTAAATCACTGTTTATGTGTTATATGTGTTATATAAAAACATTAAAATTAGTTGGATCAACAAAGGTGTGATTATCATATCAGCCATTTCTTTTAAGTGACTGACTGACTCAGTTGCTATTTCTTAGGCATAAACCCCGTAATTTATGAATGTGCTTATATTTTATTCTTTGAATTTTAAATATAACTTTAATAATAAATAAGAAATTTTCATCAAAAACTTATTGTAACGGAGGGGGGCTCAGTCGATATTAAATGAGGAACGGAGATTTCTTATGTATAAATTGTTACTGCCTATCAATGAGCCCTGAGAAATGCCAATTTAAAAATGTAACATTAGTTTTCCATTAGAAATAAAGCATTTACTTTGCCACCTCTACTGGGTTATTTTTCGGTAATTGTATAGCTCAAACTGAGGTGACGCCATGACTATAATTTCCTGATATTCGAATGGCTGTTGTACCTCAAATAAATCTCAGGATACACCCATTTTTAATGAACAATTGTTTTCCATAAGAAAATGAGGATTCGTTTTAATCGTTATACCCTATCCCGAGAAACTTGTTTATTAGCACGAGGCCCAAAAGACGTGAGGTCGAGACGGAATATTGTCGTTTAAGGCATTGCTGTATCTAAAAAAGGATATAGCAACTATAAATTGAACATTATTTTCAAGTAATAAAAATGGAGCTTTTGTGGTATCACATCTCCTATCTAATATTCTGTTATGCTGAGGAGCCAGAATGACGTTGGGACACGAATGGGATATTTTGTATATTTGCAGCACCTCCAATAATGTCCAAGATACAGTAATAACAAGTATAACATTGTTTTACGGTATATTCTATACAATAGATAGTATTTAATAAAATAATAGTACTTCCCGAAGTACTTAATTAAATTTGTATATTTTAGAACAATAATACTCAGACAGAGTTACGTAAACAGACAACATTGTTTTGCGTTTGCCTCTCTATTTACACAGAAAGATAAATATTTGGTTTTAACTGATCTTAAACAACTGCATAGTGCATAGCTTGTTGGTTCAGTAATACTGCCAGTGCTGTGACGATAGTAGTGGACATTGTAAACCTGTTTTGTACATGGATAGGTCAATTAAATAGTTCATTGATTAAAAGTATTGCCTAAATGTAAACTATAAATGTATAAATGTTTAACTGCTTACTGATAACACTTAATTTAATTTTAATAAAATACAGTGTAATAATTTAATTACACTTGGTAATTAAATACAGTAGGACCGCGTTAATCCTGGTTAAACTGGTTCTTGACGGTTGTACTCACCAGGTTGCCTTTGTTCTTGTTTTATGATAAAAATTACTATACCCTGACTGGAGTGTAAAACACGTTCAAAGAAAATTCAACATTCAAGACTTAATTTTACAAAACGTAACAATGTGTAAAGTTAGACAGAGCATGGCAAAAATTGTGACCCAAAGTCGAGGAAGAAAATGTAACTAAAGAGATTAAAATTTATCTACGAGCGTTCCTGTTTAATTAACTGCTACGACTTTGGTGTAATGTCGTAAGACCGAAACTAGAAATATATCTTTATTTTTTTTCCTATATTGTTTAATATCTTGTATAATTTGATTATTTTCTTTTATTAATTACAATTTCTACAAAATAAAGATTGCTTTCAAAGATAAAATATTTTATAATTTTAATTTTATAAAATAATAATTATATGAAGGTATCATTCTTTCAAATTCCTATTACTATAAACCATTTTTTCTCTTTATTTTTTTTATATTCCTTTTAATTTGTATATTTCTGAAATACTTTTAAAACCAAACGATTAACTGTTTTGACCTTATTAAACATTTTTAAGTTCCAACTAATACTTTTAATGTCAGATGAATTATTTCTATTTGTTTTTTTTTGTATTATGTTTTGTATACTCGAAAGTTGTTCTATATATTTTTTGTCTCTTTTAATTTTTTAGTAAAGTTATTGGATTTCGAGATATTTGACATTAAAAATTATAAACGGCCGCCATTTTGAAAATATTTAAAATCATGTTCTAATTTTTCGTACAGTGATAAGAGTATTCGTAAAAAATAGGTGTACAAAGTTTGAACTCAATATCCTTTCTACTTTTAAAAATATTAAGTATTTTGTAAAAAAACACATACAGACAGACAGACGAAAAAATAAGACCCATAGACCCATGTTTATATTGTGAAATATGTTTGTCTCGATCCCAGGAACATATCCACAAAAGGGGTCCAGAGAGTTCGGGGACACCCTGCATATTGACAATATTCTATATATTTTATAAAATAGTGCTCATAATACACTTCTTTGGAACTACTGATGGCATCAATAATTAATGTTTAATCTGTTGAATATTCCCTGATATATTTATTGTTGTTCGTGATACACTTTTAGAAATAATTGCATCTCGTCATTTAAATAATATATATTTTAAATATTACATAATATTTCTCTATAAATTTAATAATGTAAGGTTATTATTCTTTTAAGTACTTAAACTTCTGTTTACTTATTTTCATATTTTATTTTATGTTTTCATAATTTCTGGTTCTTAAAAGTAATTTTTAAATAAATCTTTAGATTGATTTAAAATAATACCTATAAGGTTCATCATATTTAAATATATAGGCTATTTAACGTTAATATTACCGTGCAATTTTATACATTATTTCTTAAGCATAAAATTGGAATGGGATATATTTTCATCCGTCAAAGCAGTGTTGAGTAACAACAGACATATTAATAATATGCGAATTAAAGTAGAAGATTGTGAAAATATTTTTTTTAAATTGGAAACTTTTAGTAAATAATTAATCGGGAAATATACAAATTCGTTATTTTGAACAAGTTTAGATATCATTCTAATATTTTAAAATTTAAAAATCTCCTTCGTGTTATGTCGGAAGATGAATGAATTTGGTTGAACTTTGGTCGATATAAATTGTTCTGAAATACCACAATTAATTATTTACATAACTAATTATCTTACCCATTTACTATGTACATAAATTAATTCTTATATTTATTTACTTAGATTAAACTTGTTGACACTATTCCTAACATTGACCATTGGATCTTTGTTTTGCTGGCGACATACGTTTATCAGTGACCTTTGGTTTGTTTGTTTACCACCTGCCTGCCACACAAAACAAAGACAACTAGGGGAGACCCCTGCGTACTCCGCACGCCAACCCCCAATGGAACCTTCTAAAAACATATGTAATGTTTTATTCATAAAAAAGTTGTAGGATTTATAATAAACTCAAAACTAAGATGGTAACTCATGTTAAATGTTCAAATCGAATTATTTCGTATATTTTATAACAAGAGTTAATAATAAAGGTTAAAAGAACCAGTAAGTTACAGGTGTACACTTAAACAAAAACCTAACCAAAAAGTTGCTCACTATTAATTACCGTATATTATCAATAAATAGGTGTACTATATGTCTTATTTTTTTAAATTAGGATGTAACAAAGTTGTTTTCTTATTTTTAAATTCCAAGTTTTCACTGGTTTGTGTATGTTGAAACTTGTGTTGGTTCATTATAGGCCTACCTTAAAATATAATTTTGTACGAAAAGCTGAACATCCGAATCAACTGTATTATCTGTTATTTAAAAATCATTATTTACTTCCATGAAAGCAGCTGGATCAGTTTGTTTCTTGTTATAAACAGCTGTTTTGTATAGAAATAGTTTTTAAATTCGTTCCATGTTAATCTTGTGGGAAAACCCCGACCTTTGAGATTAGCTCACGCTATTAAAAGGATACGAATTTTTGACATCTAAAACCTTATTGCAAAATGAGACGAACTTCTTTTCGAAATAAGACGAATTGTTTGACAACTCAAACATAACATTTGGTCCAGAAATAAGGGAGGAGTTGTGTTCACAAAAAAAAAACTGCGTTACGTAATATATGTCCATTAAATATTTATCTCTCTGTATAATATATAACTTGTAATATATTTGTAAAAATATTTTATGTGGAAGAACTATTGGAAATATTAAGTTCCAGGTCATTCTTATTAAAACTACAACCAAAACTAAAACATTGTTTTAAGGGGACCGAGCCCTTCGGCAACTTTTTTAAAGTTATTTTATTTTTCCAACTATTTTATAGGTTTTTTTACCTTCAAACCCTCTAAAAAAAAGATTTGTAAGAATGAATTTTTTGTCCATCCCATATTTTGTGTTTTATATGGGTTTTAGTGGTTTTTTGTACCAAATTTCACGTTTAAAATAAATTTGAATAACTTTTTTGTTTGTTAAACAATTTAAATGAAATTTTTTTGTCATAATATGCATGTGCTAATACAACTTTTAGAGTATTGAAAATTTTCTAGCTTGCATAGTTAAAAATATATGTACTTTTAAATATTCACAATAAAAAAAAAATTTAATTTAATTTTTTTTAAAATTAAAAACCTATTTGATAAGGTAAAACATTTTACATACTTTAGATTGTTGCAAAAGGTATCAAGATAATGCTGTAAAAATTTCATGTTTCTATCTCTTATAGTTCAAAAGTTATTCAAACTTTAGTGTAACAAAACACGGAAAAAAAGATTTGCGGCAAATGGCTTTTAAAGTTTTTATTACATAAATCAATGAAAATCTGCCTTTTTACCTTCTAAAATTCGCCTGCTCTGTAGGTTTTTCCCTATGTTATATCCCTTACACTATAATTGCCTATGTTTATAAATAACACAATGTAAATAACAAACATTTATGATATAAGAAAGAGTAAAAATCAGCTAATACTCTAAAAACGACAAAAATCGAGTAAACCGATTGTTTAAATAACAGCAAAAAAACCCACAAAAAATGCTCAAAACAGCTTGAAATTGTGTACACATACTTTTAATTACATGCACTTTGAAAAAAGATAGTAACTATTTTTTCAAAATTTTGGTAAAATCGGTCTTTGAAGGGCTCGGATCCCCTTAAACAAAATTGTTAACAAAAGCTTTATGTATATTTCAAATTACCAGTTTTTTCTTTTTAACTAGTTAGTATCTAAAGTGTTAATGACATAAACACCAGTACACTTTTTATAAGCGTTTTACTTTAAAATAGTCTTAAAAAACACTTGAACTGAAATAAAAATAAATATTTTTACGTAGAAAATGTAATATTTATATTACCCTATATTTTCTTGTTTTCCATAATATAAATTTCTACAAATTCATACAAATATTATAATCTCACAAAAAATGTGATAAGCTGTTTCTGATTCGTTGTAGAACAAACTATTTGTTTTCCGCAGAAGCAAACAAATCAGTTTTTAACCCAAAGCGTCTCTGTCAGAGTTACAAGGAAACCCACTTAGCCACAGCTTCCCGAGTAGACATTCTGATATTTTTACACTTTCACCAGTAATAGTATTGCTGTTAGAGTTTTATATGAAGCTTATGTGTACTAACTTTATACACTTTGGTTTTATTACGCCTTAAAAACCATTGAAAGTTTAAGAAAAACAGTTCAAATAAAAAGAATACTTGTAAACGTAACACTATATTGATAGTTAGTTTGTTTGAAACCATTACTGTCAATTTCACTTTATATCTTAGTTTTAAATTTAGGTCAAATTAAACAAGTGGTATTAGAAACTACGTGTATTGTTCTTGTAAAAGATCAAATAGAGATAGTGTTAATATAAATGCAATTTGTTTCTTTTGTAAATGTCAGGATCAAACTTCATCTGCAATGTAGCCCGTGGTTAAAAAAATTAAAATAAACATTAAAACTATACGTTTAGTAACTAGGTAGACATTGAAATTGTTTATCACTAGGTCCCAAATATTATTACTGATTAGGATGTTACAATTTGCTATTATAAATTATTATAAATAATTATGCGGTTTTCGTATATTAGGGTAAATTTTCGTTACAGATGACCTTTAAATTATTAACTAATACGAAAGTAAATCTTAACTGTAATTGCAATACTTTACTAAATTAAGTTTCTTTTAAAGAATACATATTTTTTCCATACAATCAAACATGTTTCTTTCAAGGCAGACTAGGTTTTGTTAGTTATTGTTTATGCTTTGGGTTCAAAGTGATTCAGGAGTGATTTTAAAAAAGCTATCAAATGAAGTTCTAGAAAAATCTGGAAAATAAGTTAAAATATTGATAAATTATCTAAAAATCTAAACTAAATTAAGATACACTTTATAGTGACGAGTTTTTTTTTTTTATTAAATGTTTTATTTGTTCCTCAGAGTACTAGTCTTATTTTAGTAAAAAATTTATTTAAAGGTTATGAAAAGCCCTAGAAAAAAATTAACAAATAACACAGAAATGATGTAATTCTTTTTTTTAAAATAAATAAGAACTAAAACCTTATAATTTCATGACCGTATAATATATTAAAGCAAAAAAAAAAAGAACAACAACCATAAAGTCAAACCTGTGGGAGATGACAAAAAAATAAATATAAACAGAAACAAAAATATAAAAACAAAACATTTTAACGTGTGAAACGAAAATTCACATCTTCACGAACGAATAGTGGCAACTGTTTGCTGTTTTAAAAATTGAAAACCAAAGCTTTTTTTATTAAAATTACACCTAAAATATATATAAAGAAAATATATACTATGTCATCAATTATTCACTAATTGCATAGATAATTATTTATTAAAAGCAAACATTTAAACACTCTACACAAAATTGTACGCTACCGCAAAATCAGAAACTACATTGCTTATATCAAACACTTAAAAAAAGACTTCGACGCAAAAGGCTTGATGTTTGTGCGTGTACATTTTCATGAACTTGTGCTTAAGTTTTGCTTTTTTTGGTGCTTTCGTTTATTCACGTCTGCAAGCATGTTAGTATAGAATATATAATGTTATTTTCTATATAAGTTATAGTTACTTAAACGTCAAAATTTGAACCTTACTTTGGGAATGGTACACAAATAGATTAAAGTATCATTTTATTACAAGTATTTTCACTTATAATATTTTTTTTACAAAAGTTCTTTTTCTTGTTAAAGTAATAGAATTAAAAATTAACTACCTTCCTTTGATATCAATACATACCCAGCACAATCTGTTTTCTATTGTGGGTTTGGATTTTGTAAGTTTAGTAGGGAGTTTTTTAGTATGCCACATTTCAGGTTGTTATAGATTTAATTACAGTTATAGATGTTGTACGTTTTTGTGTATTATTCATCTACTCTACTTTCTTTATATACAATTCGTCATATAACTAAACCAAATTGTTACTTTTCCGTCTTTAAAATTGAAGTTAAATCCTGCACATTTTTTTTTTAAAGATCCTCAAATATTTGGCATACAAAATTTGGCCTTTCACTTTTCACAGCAATCAAACCAAATTTCATGAGACGATGTATAGTTATTATATTATAATCACATTCTGTAACATGTATTCTATATTAGTAAATCTTATAGTTATTATTTAAATGTATACTTGTTCATCCTGATATGTTAAGATAACTAATTCACCAAATAACTATACTGTAGTTAAAACCGAATTTACAAATCAAATGAAAACTCAGTGTTCTGTACTTATCCTTCGTACAAATTAACAGCTATTCTTATTCCACTCCCGCTATGCACTATTAGACAATTTGTATTCAGAGTTGAGGGGAAAATGCCATTACACAAAGAATGCAATTTGCATTGTAGCTAAATTTTATGCAAATTTAAATTATCTTATTTCCTCTCTGAACTCCTTAGTGTTACAAAATCTAAAAGTCTTACTTGAAATTATAGGCAAATATTTTACTTAACAACGAATGCACAAACGAACCACAGATTTTGAAATGTTTGTATATACAATTACAGTTTGTAGTGAAAACAGGTTGTGTGTAAACTTTGTAACATCTGTTCACCTTTGAACTTCAAATTAAAGAATGTTCAGTGAAAAATACATAACTTTAACTTTACAAAGTTACAACTACATCTACCGTTTAACAGTAAAAGCAGTTCTAGTGGAAAACATGAAATGTGTATTTAAATACATGGAATTGTTATTTATTAGAAATGGTGAACTTATGTGAATTATCTTAACCACGTTCTGTAAGTTTGTACGATACTTCTTTACTGTATGGTTCATTTACATAAATAGATTGCCTTCTTAAAGGTACTCTCTGACACATTTTAAATAATCGTATTATTTTTAACAAAATTTGCGGTTTAAGATTTGTTAAATAACACTTACAATTCATTACAATTATTCAAATAAAATCGTGACCAGTTTTTAAAACAAATTCTGTAAAATATACTACGTCAGCATGTCGGTAACACCGACGATTAGAACTACGTACAGAACAAGAACTTTTCATCAAATTTTATAAATTTACAATTTCATATTATTTTCTCATTATATTTTAAATGTATAAAATAACTATAACAATAATTCTTATAAATGTATATTTTTCTATAGCGTTCATATTTTACAAAATTTAGTTTTTAAAGTATTACATACTTAGTTAACAAAGGATTTAGCACAAAATACGAAATCTATAATTATAATATAAAAACTTAATTCTTAAAGTTAACTATTGACATAATAATTTTCAAAAAATAATTACATACATTACAATAATACAAAAGAGTTTGTAGTTAAACAATATTATGAATACATTTTTACTAAAAGTCTCTATAGTAAATGTATGATTCAAATGAAAACTGCGTGGTCTGTACGTCTACTACCAATTACAGTTATTACCAAACCAGACAGCTTGTACATTATTAGACAATTTGTATTCAGAGTTGTTGAGGGGAAAACATCATTACATAAAGAAA
Organism: Philaenus spumarius; assembly: GCA_018207615.1. Taxonomy (NCBI): domain Eukaryota; kingdom Metazoa; phylum Arthropoda; class Insecta; order Hemiptera; family Aphrophoridae; genus Philaenus; species Philaenus spumarius. The sequence goes on along the minus strand of JAGFPH010002589.1, from coordinate 59,159 downwards.
GTAATTTGCACTGTAGCAAATTTGTATGCAAATTAAAATTATTTTTTAATTTCTTCCATGGACTTCTAAGCAGGATTAAATTTCTTTGTAAGTTTTACATTTGTAATGCAATTTTAAAATTTAAACACAGGAAATCGCAACCAACACCTTTATCAACTTTAAACGACAAAGTCTTCATATTCAGTGATTTTAATAAAATAATCGTTTTTCTGATGGTTTTTTTATTTTTAATGGATATAATAAATCTAATTCTTTTTAAAATTTCTCCTAAAAATAAAACTAGTAATGGAATAAACGAAACGTAAAATTAGTGTTTGGCTGATATTTTGGAATAGTTGCTTTAAAGAAAAGACGATCAAATACAAAATAAAAATTTATATTTTAAGAAACATGTAAAAACGTGTCCAAGTTGTTTTTTAATTAGTATACTATAGCATCAATTTGTAAAATTTATGAGAGTAAAACCTTTCAATGGTAATAAGTAAAAATACAAAAAAGAACAATTGTTGCAAGTTTTGAGTTGCCATTTTGAGAAGAGACCACTTGAGTTCAAAATGAAGAGTATGTATTCAAAATGTTTACTTTTAAAATATCTCGTAAGTGATGATTTTTTACATATTTTTACGTTTGAAATTTCAAAAAAAATATAGTGGGGTTTCGCTTAAAACCTTTAAAGTTTTTAGACATAGATCTATGCACCACAGGATTGGTAATTCACAATCTGCCTGTATCTAGTTTACCAATTGTATTTGAACAGTAGTTCAATGCTTTAAAGCCATATTTATTAATTGGCAGAAAATTCCTACTTTAAGGAAAACAAACTGAAGTAAAATCTGATCAAAACAGTTTTTGAAATAAAAAGTAACTAAGCAGTCTATATAGTGATTAGTGTAAATCCACCCTAACAATTTAGGTTGATTAGGCTAAAGCGAAATATGAATATCCCTTGGGGAAACATTAAGAGTTGGAAGGCTTACCCAGTCCTAATTATATTATTATTCCATTGGGGTAAAAAATATCAAAATAATAACAGTTTTATTTATTTATTTATTGTTTCGGTTCAAAAGCGGTTGATTAAAAAAATAAAAATAATAATAATAATATGGAACATGACAAATGTATTTTCTGCTACGAAAACTATAATAATATATTAGGCCATTTCAAGAACCTGGAACACAAAGTGTAAAAGGAAGATGATAGTTTTTGAAAATATAACATTAATTAAGGGACATTTTCAGTAGTAGTTTCTTATTTTAGAGCAACAAAAAGAATTACTAAGAAAAAACTTCGTGTGAAATGCGAGAATAAAGTACTACGAAAAAATATTTAAAACGTAAAGAACTTTATAAAATCTTAATTTGTGACAAGGTATAAATTAGCATCTCAACTGAATGGCATGTGCCCACAAAATTGAATATGGAAGATGACACAAATATTTTCTGCTAAAGAAAATACTATTATAATAATTCGAGCAGAAGCTATAATAAATAAAAGTAATTAGTACGCTTCAAGAGACTAAAACAGAAAGCGTAAAAGGAAGATTTAAAGTTAGTAAAAATGTAACATCCATAGCAAAATATTTCTTTGGTATTTGCTTATTTTAAAGTTAACAAATTATTAATAAGGAAAAAATGGCCTGCATAAAGTGAAAATTAAAGTGAAACAAAAAATATTTAAATGTATATTACATTATTAATTCTTAATTAGTGTCAATTTACAAATTAGTTAATCATACTTGAAATCAATAACAATAAAACCGAATCAGAATTTCACTTAAAAACGAATAAGTCTCTAACTCTTATAAGCAAAGTTGTATGCAAACCTTAGTACATAAATGTTTACGAAATGCATCCTGATAAATTATATTGTTGATGTATTATTTCTATTTTATCAATAATTATTGCAAACAAATTCTTAGTTGAAATTTGTGTCTGTAAATTTTGTTCGAAATTAGTCCAGCCGTTTTGTTTCCAGAAACGTTCGTATTTCTTTACAAATGTAAAACTGTACACGAGACATTAGTCGTTGTAAAATTGTGTTTCGAAACTGTATGATTGTAATATGCCTACAATTGATTATCATACTTCTTCAAAATTACTTCAACGAACTTGTATTTTTATGGACGTTTTGTTACTATTGCATTATTAAAACCCAAGTCTTTAAAATGAAACAAATTCACGTAGAGGGATTAGATTATTTACATCTAGAATTTCTTTCATTTTTTAAATTTTTTATTAAATATAAAGTCTCATTCAAGTCGGTTCATTAGCCAATGTAGGCGATGTGTATCTGCAGAAATTGTGTACGAACATGAATAGAAAAGCATACTGGCTACACAGGATTATGCCTCAGAAATTGTTACATTTCTATCTTTAATTCTGTACAGTAGTTCAGCTTGGATAAAGCTACGATGGAGAACTAAGCAACAGATAAAGCAACTGCTTGTACTACATACAAAAGCAATGTGCGATGTAAGGTCTTGTTTTACAACCAACCTGTAAACCGTAATCAGATCCTTTCAAAATATTTAACTTCTGTCTACTAGATGCAAAGTATTTTACGTAAAGGACAGTTTATAACGTGTTTTAAAAAACTAGGGGAAACCCCTGGGTGCTCCGCAAGCCAACCCCTAATGGAACCTTCTATATTCATAATCATGTTATGTTTTCTTTATAATAAAATTGTAGGATTAATAATAACCACAAAGCTAAGACGGTAAATAATGTTAAATGTTCAAATCAAATTATTTTGTATATTTTATAACAGCAGTTATAATAAAGATTAAAAGAATCATTAAGGCTTCGGTCTACACTTTAATAAAAACCTAAACTAAACGTTAGAAATACAAAGTTTGAAAATAGCTATTAATGGAAATATTACAGCAAACAGCTGTTATCTGTTATTTTATTCAATTCGTTGCTATCTTAATAAATGTAAATACATGTGTTGATTTATCAGTTTAGGCCTAACCTAAGAATATTTTCCGACTAAATTTATAAATATTGAATAAAAAAAAGTTCTTTAACGAAATGAATTATAGCCTATGTTACTCAGGGGTAGTGTAGCTTTTTATTACTAAAACTATTTTGTTCAATCGGTTCAGTAGTTCTAGAGATTACCCCCTACATACAAACAAACAAACATAAAAAAAAACTTTACCTCTTTAATAATATATAAGTATAGATGCTATTATGTTTAATATTTTTGGTACTTTTTAATAAGCTTTTTACCCTTATAATTCTTTTTCATTCCTCTTTACATTGTGCCTTCCCCACAATGTGTTATAGCTTATATTCCTCATGTATTCCTATACATTTTGTATTCATAACTAACTTAACTTGTTTTTTTTTTTAATTTATTTATTTGTTTTTTGCAATAATTGAAAAATATGCCAGTTATTTCTATTTTACACAATATTAAATTGTTTTATTCTTCAAAATTAGATTTTTATTAATTAATAGTTTTAACTATTCTTATTTATTATAACTTTTTACTTTTTAACCCTAGAAGCCCAACGCTTCGTCTGGTAGACGATGGTCGCCATGTTTTTGTTCCCGATCCCCGCTACGTTGTAATGTCCGCCCCCACCACTCCAGTACCTTTATTTGCACCCAGACGGCCACATTGGTGTATCGGAAACCGGTTGTATGTGTATTTTGTGTATATTTGTGCGAAAACTGTGATCGCGTAGTCTAGTAGACGGGGCGTTGGGAATGGTGTTTGTTTTCGAATAACATTGCGATGCCAACATCGTGCATCGAGAAGTACCTGTTACTCAACCTGTACAACAAGAACGTCAGATAAGAAATATTCGCTCATTCGGCCCATCCAAGAAACCTCGAACGACGAGATTCTTTTGCAAGCCCTGCTCAAAAGCAATATATGCTGACCATCAAGGAAAGTGGTGCTTTGAATGTGTTAAAGAGAAATGTACTGGTTCAAACTGTTTCAGTTGTATGACTTACATATCATTTGTGTTGTTAAAGTGCTAACACAACGGATTACTTTAATCTTTTTAAGTATTTATTCATTTATTTTACCCGTCGTCTCGTAGGCGAAGCGTTAGGAATAATGCAAATTGTATAATCGTTGGGATTCTAGGGTATTTTATATTGAGTTTTACCATTGAAACTTAGATTTTATTTAATAGATTTTTTTTAATGTTTATAATTTATTATGTATATTTATTTTTTAATGGAGTCAAATATGATTTTTATAACTAACCCTCAAATGCATGCAAAATATTCTGAGCAACAACTGACTTTAATGTTATACAAGTTTATTTTTTCACACTTACTACCTCTTATTATTTCAAAAGCGCAAAGAGATATACAAAAGCTGATCTCAGGACAGTTCTGTTATTCCCTGCCATAGAGGGACTTTAGAGAACCAATTTAAAAAATCTGGAATTTTTTTCCAAATGAGGTATCATTACTTTTGCTACGTAGGGATTTAATCAATGTTAAAAGTAATAGGTTTTGATTACACGAAGAAAATAAAAGTCGGCTAACGCATTCGTTCGATACGTTCAAAAATTGTATTTTGTATTACTATTCTATCAATGTAAATAACACTACTATCAAGAACAATATGATGTAGAAGTATAAATGTAAAGTATTATTTTATAATAACCTAAAATTTATTCTATTATACGTTGTCTATTGCTTGCCGAAAAATAAACATTTTAAAACTAACCTATCCTGTTAAAACTATATACACACTAGCTGACCCGTACGGCGTTACCCGTGGTGGTTGGTATTTTCAGTCTTTTTAACGTAATTGTATTCTTTTTAAGTGTTCAGTCAGTGAGTGGTATTTGGCTTATATATATATATAGATCTTAAATAATAAAATCACTATTGTCATAGTAATAAATGATCTGAAATTATGATTTTAGTAACTTTGATCCCCCCAAACCCCTCATAAAATATCGAAATTTTTCATACCCTTTCTTAGTTTCATTCCAATCCGTTCGGTAGTTTTGAAGAAATCGTGATTTAATAACTTTGATCCCCCCAAACCCCCCTAAAATTTAGAATTTTTTCAAACCCTTTCTTGGTGATCACCTATGGCCCTAGAGGAAGCTACAAACCAAATTTCATTCCAATCCGTTCGGTAGTTTTGAAGAAGTAATTTTTTAATAACTTTGATTCCCCCAAACCCCCCCTAAAATTTAAAAAATTTT
>JAGFPH010002589.1:34785-53874 GCA_018207615.1 Philaenus spumarius | reverse complement strand
TTTTTTCAAACCCTTTCTTAGTGAGCACCTATGGCCCTAGAGGAAGCGACATACCAAATGTCATTCCAATCCATTCGGTAGTTTCGAAGAAGTCGTTTTTTCATAACTTTGATCCTCTTAAACCCACCTTAAAATTTCGAATTTTTTCAAACCCTTTCTTGGTGATCACCTATGGCCCTAGAGGAAGCTACATACCAAATTTCATTCCAATCCATTAGGTAGTTTCGAAGAAATCTTTTTTTAATAAATTTGATCCTCCCCAAACCCCCCTAAAATTTCGATTTTTTTCAAACCCTTTCTTGGTGAGCACCTATTTCCCTAGAGGAAGCTACATACCAAATGTCATTCCAATCCATTCTGTAGTTTTGAAGAAGTCGTTTTTTAATAACTTTGATCCCCCAAACCCCCCCTAAAATTTCGAATGTTTTCAAACCCTTTCTTCGTGAGCACCTATGACCCTAGCGGAAGCTTCATACCAAATTTCATTCCAATCCGTTCGGTAGTTTATAAGAAGTCATTTTTTAATAACTTTGATCCCCCCCAAACCCCCTCCTAAAATTTCGAATTTTTTCAAACCCTTTCTTAGTGAGCACCTATGGCCCTAGAGGAAGCTACATACCAAATTTCAATCCAATCCGTTCGGTAGTTTTTGAGAAATCGTGATGAGTGAGTCAGTGAGTCAGTGAGTCAGTGGGTTTTGGCTTTTATATATATAGATTATTTACAGGAAATACACAGTATACTCAGTACACGGTATGTAAAGCTGTATGAAATTTTTGATGATGTAATTTACCCAGTACCAGGTAAACACGTAAGCTCAGTTTCAATATAGATCGAATGTCAAACATTGTTTTGTGGTTTCCAAAAGTAGGTATCAGTATGCCAGCTACAATGTAGGATTTAGTCAATTGTAAAAGTAATAAGTTTGTATTAATTGATGCCACACGTTAACTTTCCTGAAGATATATTTGAAAGTTTTCGAGACAAATATTAATACATTTTATACGAAGCCAGTTTTAAATGACCAGTTTTAAAGAAGCAATATAATCGTATTTTATGTTTCTGTAGTTTGAACAACTGACAAGAGTTGATACATATTTTCAAAACTCAATGTTTTACATACTAAATAAAGTACGCTACACATGCAAATTTGTGTCTGTCCTCCACGAGCAATAAATATTTTGATATTTAGGCAATGTGATGACCTTTATAATCTCAGTTCTCATAGCTAACTTTTGCGTCGCTTGCAGATTTCACTAAGGTTTGAAACAAACATGATTGCAAAGTCCACATCAATCGACACATAATGTGCACTCTCAACCTACGTTTACATTGAACCCGTAACTATAATTGTTTTATTTAAACGAAATACGAGATTGATGGTAAAGTTAGTTATAGAGAAGTGTAACTCAAAGGGAATCATGTTTCCAAAAGGGAAGTGAGAATAACCTTTGAAATTCTAATTGTGTTTCGCAGTCGCATTTAATGAAGTTGCCGGTAATTAATAACTGATTTCTCGGGATTCATAAAACTTTACCAAAGTGTTTCAGTGTGTAGTAGAGTTTGCGATACGTTTGAAAGCTTTTCCCAATACTGGACATCATCCAATGGGTGTGCGCTAAGTTATGGATTTAGCAATGATCAAAGAAGATTGCATTTATTACAAAATCTGTCCTTACACCCTGTATTATTTTAGTTTAATTACATCCCACTGGTATCGTTACTATGACAACGTCATGATGTTACAATAACTACTGCGCCATATACTGTTGTTTTACGTCAAACAAAAACAATTCTATTACAAAACAAACCAAATAAACATAATCTTGTTTGACTTATGAACAGTCCTGGGTGGATAGGTTAATAAATTCGGTATCTAGACATTGTGAGCTTAAATGCATTTGCAGTATATATATCTATATTATAAAGGGAATAAAGTTTTTATGAAACACAAAAATGATGAAATATTTTAAAATAATGTTTAATTTATTTACAAACTACCTGTACCCGGGTACCGCGTTGCTGTGGCTCATTTTAGGTTAGGCGTAATCTATACCAATATTATAAAGAGGTAAACATTTTTTGTTTGTATGTAGGGGAGGGGAGGGGGGGGGGATAATTTGTGAAACTACTGAACCAATTGAAAGATTTTTTTTTAAATAAAAAGCTACACTATCCCAGAGTAACATAGGATAGAATTCATTTTGATAAACACATTTTTTATTTTCTATATTTGTAAATTTAGTAGGAACATCGTTGGGCGTTGAACCCACAGCTTCTAGCAGCTGTAATACCAATAAATAAACAACATCATGAAAAACTAAAAGACGGCAATTGAAAGATGTAACTTATATGCCTTAGATGTGCGAAACGTACTGTGCCAAAGATGTGCACAACAACATAAATTATGTGTGTATGTTGCCATTAAGGTAGGTAAAATAAATTAAACATAATTTTAGGTTAGGCCTAGACTGCGAACCTACACGACATACTTCTTGAATGTGCGTATATACATTCATTACCATAGCAACCAATTGAATAAAATAACTGATAAAACAGTTGATTCACATTTCTTCCCTATAGAGAAACTATTGTATGTTTATATTTTTAACGTTATATGACTAATTCAATTGACAATATCATTCTTTCACTATACAAGAGTAATCTTATCAATATATTATCAACAAACAGTCCTGCGCCAAGCTATACTAAACAATATACTTCTTTGTTATTGGGCTGAAAATAAAACCACAAATTAATAACCTATATCAAAGCCCACTAAAGAATACCGTTGAGGGACGGGCTTGTGTACAACGAGACCTTGAACGCTCCAATCGCCGTAGTGCGACGTTGTCACGTTCTTCCCACGCTTCTAACTGACAGCGGCTGATTCAACACATTTATAATTCTACTGTGCGATCAAGCCTCGAGCGGTAAATACCATCGCAAAGGTGTTCTTTAGTGGGCTTTGATATAACCCCACTTCTTACCACGTTCTTTAAAGTTTTCATTCCATCAGTTCCTAGTTAACAGTCTGTCTTCTCGAGTGTTTCACCATGAATTTAATTTGGTTTAAAAAAACTCTAGTGAATATCCCTTTCATAATTCCGTCTTTTGTGTTTTTATATTACGCGCTTCTCCTGTCGTTATTGGTTGAGCCGCTTGTAGACACTTTCCCGGTGCTTTTAGTAAACATGACTTCAAAACCGATGAACAAGACTTTGAGTTTTACCGAAGTCGAGAAGACCGCGCCGGACGTAGATCTTCTTTGTCACAACGTGCAGGATTCCTTTTTGAAATGCGAAAACGTCAAGAAAACGCCGATGAACATCAACCTACTTTGCTACGACAGCAACGATACGCACGAAATGCTCAGCTTATTTTGTGATGACGTTTGGGAATATACAACAGATTTCATTCTACGATGTTACGACTCTTCGACCGCTCCGATATACATCACTCTTCACTGTGCCTTGAACACTACACCGGTGAATGTGACTTTGCATTTACCCAGACCGACATTCAAACAAGATTTCATCGTCGTCGAGAAAACCGCGCCTGCGAAAGTGAATTTGATTTTCTTGGACGTAGAAAAGGCATTAAGCGTGAAGATCAAAATAGATATAGTGGACAAACCTATTACACCGATACAGTACATATTAGCTGTTGGTAAAACTAAACCGAATTAGTACAAACTACATTTGGTCATCGTTAGAAAAACCACTCGGGTTATCGGCAACTATTACAACTACATTAAAACCAAGCTGCAGTTCTACGAAGCCGGGTCGTCCAAAACATTTAAATTTGATTTGGATTTCGTTGTTATCATCGATGCTGGAGTTATGGATTTCGCAAAATGGAGTTCGTATTTCATAACAATTGTTCTCGCCATCGCCTCACTGTATGTATTTTTCACTCTGTTCTATAACAATGTCTGCTTCTCTGATCCCAAGTATCGAAGCCTGTTTAGACAATTGTCGTCCGATTATTGTGTGCTATTTTTATTGATGTCAGTGTTAGTGTTTGTTCTTAGTGTTATTTTCAACAATTGAACCGCGTTATTGTTGTGTATTTGGAAGAAACAAATGGTCCAAAATTGCAGTTTTTATTTCTTATTAAATTTGTAATATTAATACATAATTAGTGCAGTTTCTTCGTATAAAGTTACAGAAGTTTGGACAGTAAGCCTATATTATGTTTACTGACTATATTTAAAAGTGAAGTGACTGGAGATAAATGACTCATTTAACCTGCAAGTATTATCAATTTGTTTTTAATATTACAGTTTTTCACTTTGACATTATTAATATTATTTCTAGTTACAAATTAATTATTTACAAATTTATTCACTGATGTAACTAAGTATTAAATGTCAAGTTTTATTTAGAATATTCGTGACTGTTTGTATCATTCCATATGGGTACTTACATAATAACTTATATACTTTATACTTTTAATATTTATTAGGATTAATTACATTCAAAGTAAAAACTTATTCTTTATAGGATCTCTTGTTTGTTTGTAATGTAACTAATTCATAAATATACATAAAAAACATATTTTAATATATTTACGTAGTTTTTAACATGTTAACTAAATTAATTATTTTAGAACATCCCTCCTATATTTTCAAAAGTACACCAGCTAAATATTCTGAAAAAATCTTGTATGTATTTATATATATAATAAACTAGACATAACCTAATATTGTGTTGCTAAGCTGGTTATCCGAATCAGCTGTTTTGTTTGTTATTTTATTCAGGTTTTTTGTTTTTTTATTAATGTCTTTTTGTAGGTCATGGCTTTATATTTTTTTTCATACTTACATATACAAAAAGAGTCAGTGAAAAATAAAAGCATTTTTATCACATTCATGGCTGTATGAGTTAATTTGAAATAGTATACATAAAAATAAAAACAAATAGGCCTACTTAGCGTTGTTTCCATTTCTTTAAAATTTAATTATCACTTATCTTCATTTATTTGTTAGGTTATTCTAACGTTTAATAGTTGGATTGTTTACTTCTAAGGAACTTCACATGTTTACTAAATATTTATAATTAATTCCCCTTTGCCCTTTCTCAATCTTTTCTTCATAGCGTAACAATTAACAATTTGCATACACATTCGTTTTAGTTATTATGTGCAACTGTTTTGTATACTATACTTTGGTAATGTGATACTGTGGCTAGTGAGGAAAACGTTATACATAAACAAGTAATGCAACGGTGTATATTTACTAATAAACAAGCAATGTGTGCAATCCAGTTTGGTACAACGTTAAACACCCAAACACGACTAGCTATTTGTATGTTAATGTGTTGTTAATTTAGCGACCTCTAACACGTTTGTGACTAATTAATTGTGTCTGAGGTTAGCACATAGGTATTTATAATAGCAACTGTTTTTTATCGTATTTTAGTCATTGTAATACTGTGATTAGTGAGGAAAATTAATTAGGTCATAAACGTGTAAAAAGTTAGATTTTTACTTATTGAGAAAATATCATGAAATTATTTCACTTTTTAATACAAACTAATGGCCGCACAATCTAACGGAATATGGAACCTTACATAGTAACTAACAAGTTATGAATAAACACAAATAAGCATTTAAGCTCGCACCTACTATATTTTACTAAATGACACTGTATGCACCTTTTATATATTCTGCATTCTTATTATGTAACGTATTTATTTAATTAATTTTAAAACACGAATCCTGAAAACTGCTACAAGTTTTGCACTAGAATTTGTTTTAAAACTTTTCACATTTGCAAGTGACAGTTCATGGAATCTGTAAGATTCTGGTTCTGGCGATGTTAAAAATGTATACGTTTTGAAATATTTTTATACTAAAGTTTTATACAGCCATCACTAACCTAAACATACATATTTTGTATTAACAAAATTTATATTTTGTGATATCTTAATTAAAAAAAAAAAAAATTAACAATGTAACATTTTTGTAAAAATAAAACTAAAATAAAAAATACGTTTGTTTGCTATGCTAAAAAATGTGGTTTTACAGTTCTTCTTCAGAAATAAATATTCAGTACTGTAAAGGAAATTTATGGATATCTGTTAAAATATTAGAAACTGCCAATGTGTACATTAAATCCAATTTTATCAGTGTTTAAATTTAAAGGGTAACATGTAAAACCATGAATTTTAATGAAGTTTTCAAATTTTTAAATATTATTTTTAAAGGGACAACATAGCTTGAGACTTTGTCATCTAACGCCTTCGTTTGACGAGTAATTTCTTATAAGTAATGTTTAATTTGGTTGTCCGTTTACAAAGTTGATACCAGTAATGTGATATTAATGCAATAAGATATGGCATGTATGAGCAGGTAAACAAAGGAATATGATTGACCTTTTAGGTAAGGTTTGCATGATAATTAACACTTTAACTGCCATGTGTATCCAATTAGATACACAGCTGAATTGCTCCGGAGGCCACATGTATCCAATCGGCACACGGTTTACTTCACTTTTAAATAGGATCACGTTTCCAAAGAGATATAATGCTGTTTTCAACTCATCTGGCCCCACAGAACAGCAGTATTAATTTGGTCTTTACGTTGGCAGCCCTGAATGTGTGTTTACAACACATGCCATATGGCCTATGTGAATAAGAATAGGTTAGGTTTGTGATTCATAGCTATTTAGTGTCATTTTTTAAATTTATTCATAGATTTAGTGTTTACTAAATTTAGTGTTTATTGACATAGTTCGTATACAGTCAAAAATGTAACATGAAATACAAGTTATTCATATGTGATCCTAACAAATACACACGGTCCACAATGTATGGAATATGTATATTGCAGACGCTAGAGGCCATGGGTATCTAATTTTCACACACCAAAACTGCACAGTAAAACTTTTTGTCTTGGGGTTATATGTTCACTCATATGGGCTGGCAGTTAAATTGTTAAATGTTTGTGTCAGACCAAGCTGCTGTAATAACACAATATTTTGCATTAAACTATAACAAAATTATATGGAATTTCCTGTTATACGTTTTTAACAATACGTCACTTTCTAAACCATCCCCGTAAATTGATTTGAAATATTGAGGTTAAACAAAATCAACGAGGTTTAAATCGGCAAAATAGAAATATTTTCTTTATTTAAAAATATTGATTAAAACCAAATTATACATTCTGGAAAAAAAACGTTTTTATTGTAGCAACTAAAAAGATTGGCAAGTTTTATTCTTAAAAAATTCAACATTATCATATTTTTAATTGGAGATATCACATGCAATCAGTTGTCATTTCACTTTTTGAAGCTTTGGTTTTCGTTAGAGTGTTGTCAATTTTCACAATATTTCGAGATTGACACCCTGTAAGAGGTAAACAATAACAGAATCAAAATTGTTTTAAACTGTGCAGATTTTTAGTAGAACAATGTGCAAAGTTTTAATTAAATAGCATGTTAAAACTGATATATTTAACAATCTGAAAATATTTATCACCAAGTTATTACTTTAGAGCCTACTTACCATTAGCTTTAAACTAGCTTCAGAACCCTTATCCCTTAGACAAATTAACATCTACACTTAATCAACCCTCACTTATACTTTATTAGACAATTTGTATTCTCAGTAGAGAGAGCAATATCATTACAGAAATGAACTGATTTGCATTCAAGCAAAAACTTTATGCAAATTATTAACTACTAAATAAATTAACTTCATTTCTTCGCAAAACTCCTCAGCGAAAAGCAAATTTGTGCGCATGAGCTTAGCTCTGATTTATACAACGTCTAGTGTTATAGTATAATAGCTTGATTATTTAATAAATCCAAACGTAAAATCAAAAGGGTTTTAGTTAAATGTCAAATAAAATTCATATCTGTTAAACATTTTAATTACCGTTACAAACTTATTTAAATTTATTATTACCAAATAGAATTAAATGATATAAAAGTGTACAGCTTTTTAATTATTGGATACATAATACAACTTAAATAATAAAATTAAACAATACAGATTACATAAAAACATCGACTTGTTTGAGGTTGTGAGTAGGACAGAGTAGCTTAAATAATAAGTTAGAATGTGTACTGAATGGTAAATATAAACAATAGAAAACATAGTAATACCAAGCAGCCGACTGGTTTTAAGAGATTTATTTATTACAACGCATATAACAATATATTTTAAAAACATATGTTTACTGTTTCTTCATAAGAGGAAATATAATCTCTATTTCATATGTTCCTCTAACAGCAGAAAATAACAAATAGTAAAACTAATCATGTACCTTAGTAATTTAGTATATAGGGTGATTCGCATAATGTTCCAAGGACTTTCTAAACTCATTACACTAGCAAAAATAATTAAATAAGTTCATATCAACATAGATCAGGAAATTTTTCGTTAGAGTGTATGTGCTGGCGAAAGATTTCGCCCTTGTTTCAAATTCCCTGCACAGCTCTACTGAAATAAGACGTAATAAGGTGTAAAATTAAGTTTATTCTTATGTAAAATGACAATACAAATGTAATCAAATATTTGGCAGATCTGTAACTACAGTAGTTTTGTAGATATCCGAAGCAAAACACAAAATTCAGTCTCAAAAACTAGTGTTTTCATTATAATTTTTGTAATTTAACTTTCTGATATTTGTATGAAGCACTTTTAAATACACTTACTAAACACAATTTGTAGAGAATTTAATTCTAAAGATAATTATATAAAAATAGTAAAATAAAATCAAACGCAAACTTTAAAAAGTACTTTTTTAAAGCATCACACAGAACACAGAAAATGTTAAAACATTTTAAATTTAAACTTTAAAAAAATGCATCATTATTTTGGCTATTGTAATCTTGGATTGAAAATACGTATTGGGAGTATTTTCAATACACAGTGCATTGCAACCTTCGCACGCCAACCCACGTATGTAACCCAAACTGTGACTTCATAATTGTATTAAAGTAGGATAGAGGATAGCACATCAAAGTAGGAGAGTAACGAATAAATATTATTATTATTACCTAAAGAGAAAACTATTTGATCGAACAAATTTGCACCAAACATGTCAATTAGGCGTGTATAGATTCTCAAGAAAAAAGGTTTTGAAAATTTGTTTAAAAACAACTCTCTTTTTGGGCAAAGAAACCCCAAAAATATCAGTTATTAACGAGAATTTTTTGAAAGATGCCGTTTTTTTGACATGAAAGGGTACATTAAACGCTGCAATTAAGCAAAATGTTATCAAAATCGTTAGAGCCGTTTAAAAAAAAATTCTAACTGATTGATTGGAAGTTTTTTGGCCAAAAAGGGGTTTGTTTTTCAATATTTTTCAAAACTTTTTTTCGTGCATCTATAAACGCCTAATTGACATGTTTGGTGCAAATTTGTTCGAAATCGATCGAATAGTTTTCTCTCTAGCTTTGTATACATACAGATAGACATTTTGTAAAAACCACTTTTATAGACTCAGGGGGTCCCAAAATGGATTTATCCACAAAAATCTCAACATCGATTTTTTTGTGATCACTATACTTTCTCTATACTTTCTCTATACTGTATAGTGAGATAGTAAAATTTAAATCAATATTCTAGATAGCGGTATAGAGATTGTTTTGCCAAACGTAGTTTTTTTATTTAAGTTAAATTAATTACAAATCACACATAGCACTTAAGCAAACAGTTTAGCCATTTTAACTAATAAACAATCTAATAACATTTTTAATTACATTTGTTTGCCCTAAGTCTAGTAGTTATATTATAAATATGAGCTTTGAAAATGACCCAGCATGTGACAAATGAACTTGTGACAATCATATTTAAAGTTAATTTTATTAAAATATTTTAAATATTTTTAGTCAAGTGTTTAAAAAAATCGCTATTTGTCTTTACCTCTTCTTTTCTACGTGAAACATTTTATCAAAACCTTGACCCACCCGTGCACAAAAAAATACTAAGAACTATACAAATGTGTGAACAAGTTTTACGCACGATGATCATACAAATTACTTAAACTGTTTCGACTATACATTGGTATTCTTTTCACACCAAATATTGTATGCTGGCAACAAATATAAATATTACAGATAGCATTAATTAAATAATAGTTTTGTTAGTATTGTTATAAGAGATATGCATCTACTCCTCCGTTAAAAATCACTTCGCTGATCTTGTAAGTAATTAAACCCTAATACCACTAATTGACAGGGGCGGATCCAGGTATGGGCGAGCCGGGCAACCGCCCGGGGCCCCGCGCCCAGCAGGGCCCCGCGGCGCAGCCCGGACCTGAAAAAGAGCAGGTCAGGTCGGTCGGTTATAAACGCGAGGCCCTTAAGCTCAACCAGCCTATAAGCAAGCAAAGAGTAAAAGAGACATAGAAATCTATTATATTTAAATTTCTCACTCTGAAATTATTGCGTCAGTGTGAAATACTTAAAGAAGCCCACAAAAATGGGCCGGTCGAGTCAGCGGGGCCCTGCGGTCCGGACCTAACCGAAAAACGAACCCCTTAAACCAGCCCCATAAGCAAGCAAAGAGTGAATCAATGTAAAATATTTAAATAAAACCAAAATCCGATATTTATTGTTATTATTTTTTTTGTAGAGCCTTCCTGGGCCTAAAGCGGCTCGAATTGAATATAGAATGGAATATGTTTATTCTATATTCAATTTGAGCCACAGAGGTCTAAAGATTAAAGAAATCTGATTCATAAGTGTGGGGCCCTTCTCCAACTCAAGTTGGCCCCTTTCAGACTGAGCGAATGCGGACGCGGGTAGTGAAACACATTTTGTACTGCGTTAAATGAAACCTTTTCACACGGATCAAGTGCGGACGCTGAGAGCTGTACTAAACAAGCAGACCCGCAAGTCACCCCCGCACTTGTCAAAAACCTATATGCGGATGCGGACCCGCATGTATTATTTTTAACAGCCAAGTTATATGTAACCTTCATACGGACTAGTTTTACCCGCAGTTTCTTTCTGAATTTGGCAGAGTGAAGACGTATTATCTTCTTTTTTTTAAGTGAGTAATGGATAAAACCAACAAAATGGACGAAGAAATTGACATAGAACATTTAATTGCTCTTGTGAGACAGAACTCTGAAGGAATACCACTCAAGAACAATAACAATATAATAGAAGCTTGGAGAAAGGTCTGCAGTGAGAAATCCCAAACTCAAGTAAACGATTGAAAGATGGCTAGGTAGGGCTACGTGCTACTGTGCTAGAAAGAAAGAAATCGGTCATAAATCGAAAACTGTCAGTCAGTAAGAACCCAAAGATATTGCCTATAATTATTATTAGAGCTATTAAGCTATGTCGATGTTCATAAATTGTATTGAATCTTAAGTTTAGTAGATTTGTAACAGGAAGACTCTAATACGGTATATTTTATTTAGAAACTGGTGTTTACGATGATTTTATCGTAATTTTTATTTTATTTTATTTACGAAAATTTCTCGCACTCATTTCAGTTATCAATTAACATGTAATAATTTCAATAATGCTAGTTAATCATTTTAACTCGAAAACACATTCATTCGATTGGTTGTTCGATTGAAATATATTAAATATAGAGTTACGCAATCATTAAAGTAGACTATAGCCCTAGTCCTAAAATAATAAATGTATTGAATAAAATTATAAAATCTAGACAAATCGACTGTCGCAGATTAATTGTCTCTTGTAAGGGTATTCGAATAATAATACAGTGGTTACAATATTAGATTATCGGAATCGGTCGGTAAGTACAGTATTTCTGTTCTTGGGACTGGGAGGCAGGAAGTTTTTAGTAGAATCTAACTCCAAACATCCTGTTTAGTTTTCCCACAAATGTACAGTAAATATTACTCCTTATGATCCATTTCCTTTAGTTTTAATATTATGAATGATTTTATTTTGTGTAATTCTGACATATGGGGAGTAACTGTGCGTAATTGATTACTGAACCTTTCTTTGAGTTTAGTATGATAAGTAGTTTTAATAATTTACACTTTTCAGTTATAATTTCAGTTGTGTTTCTTGTTTTATATTAGTTCTGTACAATAAAACATTATAGTTCTGTAATAAAAATGTTTTGTTGTTATTTTTGTCCTTTCGCTACTAAATTATTTGGTGAATAAGTTTCCACTTTGGTTTGTTATGCATAGCTTAAAACTTAAAATGCAAGATTAAATAAAATTAGAAGGTGGTATTTAAAAAAATAATAATCCTAACGTAATGTATTGACTATTGACTATACTTTACAGTTTTGACCTGGCATATTTTATGATAAACCATGTTAACTTTTTGCTTTTGGATTTAGCTAACCATTTTCAGCACGTTAAACATGAAAATATACACAGAAAACGCATTATTTTGTATAAAAAATTCAGTCAATGCATACTACATATGGTGCCAACTGATACAATTTTCAGGGTATTAATTTAGTAAATTAGAAACTACTGTAATAGTACACATATAAGGTCAGTTTTATAAGTTGATAAGACACAGCTAACTAGTTTAAAAAATGCTTTAAAAGCACATTTTTTTAACGCTTTGTGGGGCCTCAGACCCCCGGTAAGTAGGGCCCCACCAAAGTCAATTGCCCAGGGCCCCGCAAAGCCTGGATCCGCCACTGCTAATTGAGATTAGACAACATACTTGTATTAAATTCGGCTAAATTCAGTGCAGCTGCACGTCGAATCTTATGAAGGATAAAATAACACTGACAAATCTCGGAAGCCAATATTTACTTATAGGCCAGTCGATCGGGGTAATTTTAGACCAAAAGTTCCAGTAATTTACAATACGGATGATGTTTTTTTATAAGTACATTAAAGTATGTAGATTAACATAAAAAAACGTTTACCAGTCTATCGATTTCCCAAAGTAGAAAAAAAATCGATTAACATTTTTTTGCGTTATTCCTTAATATTTCGAGCTAGGATGAAGATAAATAAAAATAAAAAATACCACCGTGTACAAGAAGTATTTTTCAATAAAATGTCATATGTATTTATTTCGTGCGAACAATGGTTTGTCTGGAAAAAATTCGATGCAGGTATGTAATTTGCAGCAGGGGAAATCACTAAAAGGGGAAATCTCATTCATATATAAAGCGTTGGATCAATCTAAAATGGCTAAATTTTAATATATCGAATTGAAACTTGACATAATAGTTAAAATATATATTTGAAACATGTATGTTGAGTCTCAGCTTGTTATCTTAAAAATGACCCGATCTAGAGCCATCAGACTTATCTACGAGCTTCACGATTTTTTGCTTACCGAACGCTGTAGCCCTTTCAATCTATCCCAGTTTCGTTAACTTTTGGAATATCAACATCAAATTTGTTTTACAAGTTAAATACACCAGTATAAATATTCTTAGTAAGTATGAACGATTTTTTAATGTTATTTTTAAAAACGAGGCGCTTGAAAATAGTCTTCTGTTTTACCTATCTCGTTTTAACTATAAAACCTTTTTATTAAACGACTCCATTTTCGACATTTTTGAACATATCGATTTAAAAATTGGTACAGAAGTTACAAACACAATTATTTTTTGGTATACTTATTTTAAAAACTATATTTAAAAAATTGACTAATCTGCACCCGATCAACTCAAGCGTTTTTATGAAAAATATACAAAGGTCTAAAATTATACTTTTTTAAGTTACTTGTGCTTTTAAAAGTAAATAATAAAAAACGTTTATACTCCTTGATCTTGTTTTAGTCTATATATTTAACTTTTACAAAAACTTTCAGGTTGATATTTTGAAAATTTTCTAAACTGGAGCCGTTTAAAATGAATTCGTGGGTCCGGTACTCCTAAAATCGAGAAACCCATTGATAAATCAAGTGGCTCTAGATCGGGTCATTTTCAAGATAAAAAGCTGAGACTCAACATAAATGTTTCAAATATACATTTCAACTACATGTCAAGTTTCAATTCGATATATTAAAATTCAGCCAATTTAGAATGATCCAACGCTTCATAGGCTATATGAATGAGATGTCCCGTTTTAGTGATTTCCCCTGCTGCAAAATACATACCTGCATTATCGAATTTTTTTCAGACAAACCATTGCTCGGACGAAATAAATACATATACATATATTGAAAAATACTTCCTCTACACGGTAGTATTTTTTATTTTTATTTATCTCCATCCCAGCTCGAAATATTAAGGAATATCGAAAAAAAAAAATGTTAATTGTTTTTTTTTTTCGAGTTTGGGATATCGATAGATTGGTAAACGTTTTTTTATATAAATCTACACACTTTATGGTACGTATAAAAAAAACCAGCCGTATTGCAAATTACTGGTAGTTGTAACCTACACCGACTGGGCTATTAGACATGTTGAGGTAATTTGATTTTCAGTGTAAATGATGCAAGCAGTTGATGTGAAGATTTCCTTTGTGGCCGAAAAGTGGAATTTCTTTGAACAGAGTATACAAAACTTCTCGTTATGATCATACAAACTGGAAAAAGAGATCGCGCATTGTCACAGAATAGGGGAAAAAGAACACAGCAGAAGCCTGACTCTATTGGAAAACAAAACTTTCACAAATTAATACAAATATAATAATTTGGATGTATTATTTATTTTTAAAGGTTGCTTTTAATGAAAGAGTTTTAAATTTCGAATAAATTTACTATGTAAATAAAATTAAACTGATAATGTGCAGTTATCTGTTATAAATCGATTTATTGCTGTAAAAAAAAAACGATTGTTGACATTTAACAAATCCTCTCTCGAGAGAAAAGGTTTACGTCGGAAGAACGTGAAATGTCAACCGCGACATATTTAGACGAAATTCCGAATTATAAAATTTAGACACTATTTAATCGTATACCTTATTTCCATTTAAAAAAAATTATCAAAATGTTTCACATAAATCATTTGTTTGTACCAACTATTTTCTATTCTTGTTTTGAAATAATAATTTAGAAAATTTTGTTCTTTTGGAAATGCATTGAGCAACTTCTGTCGCCCCCACATTGCGGTTTTTGGGATCTAAAAAATGCTTCAGAGAAGAAATTAGGACATAATGTGGGACAAAATGTTCGGTGGAAGTTAATTAAATTGAAGGTAGATTATTTAAATAAAAATTATTTTAGTCTATAAATAATTAAGTTACAAGTGAAAAAAGATAGACCAAGACCCCAATTTGAACCCGGGGCCTTTACGATTCCGTCGTCACGCTCTACCAACTGATCTACCCTGATCGCTCCAGATATTGGTCGATGTTATCTCACTTGTACGGTTTTACTGCAATTATTAAACTAACAGACTGAATACCTCGTGTATACGACATTGAAGACAATCTTAATTCTTTTTTTGCAGCTTACAGTGGTGTATGAATTAAGATTGTCTTCAATGTCATAAACACGAGGTATTCAGTCCTCAATAATGGCAAATTTTCTTGAAAGACGGATTTAACTCTTACTACAACTTGTGAGCAGAAACATAAATAAGTGAACCCGTTTTAATGCACGGACTAAACAAACAGTCTGTTTAATCTAGTTTTGTTCTAGGTTAGACAAACTGAAACAACGGACCGTGTGTTTAGTGCGCAGGAATTTAGCAATTCTGAGAACGTCTTGTTGTGTTAGCTGTATCCGGTGCAAGAACAAAGCGCTTCTTTATAGAAACTATTTTATGTACTGAGGCAGTGGTAATACTGGAACAATCTATGAATCATAATTCATAAATAACTGAAAAGAGTGTTATTTTGTTTCGTTATAATCCTTATATATAATTCTGTAAGCGAAATTTTAGGTTCAAAATTGTGGGAATTTGGTAAATCGGAGGAGGATGGGAGGGGTATTAAATTAAAGGTATTGATTCAAGGAACGAGGGAAATTTTTTTTTTTTTTCTAAAATTAAAAACTAAGGGGTTTTTGGGGTCCCCGAAAAATGAAAAATCCCCATAAGAAATACATGAGAATTTAAAAACATCTGCTTTGTTTACATTAAAACATATTATTGGTATTAAATAAATAAATTAAAAAAACATAAAACAGCAGTTCTGTAGTTTACATTAAAACATTTGATCTATACTAATATTATAAAGAGGTAAAGTTTGTTGTTTTTTTTGTTGTTTGTATGTAGGCGGTAATCTCTGGCACTACAGAACAGATTGTAGTTTTACTAATAAAAAGCTACACTATCCCTGAGTAACATAGGCTATAATTAATTTCGATAAACACCTTTTTTATTTCAATATTTGTAAATTAGTCGGACAAAAATCTTAGGTTAGGCCTAGAATGATAAACCAACACATTTATTTACATTTGTTACCATAGCAACCAATTGAATAAAATAACAGATACCGTAATATAGCTGCTTGCTCCAATATTTCCATTAACAGCTGATTTTAAAATTTGAAGCAATTATTTTTGTATTTCTATCTTTTAGGTTAGGGTTTTAAAGTGTAGACCTGAGCCTTGCTGGTTCTTTTAAATATCATTATAACTGATGTTATAAAATTTACGAAACTATTTGATTTGAACATTTAACATTATTTACCATCTTAGTTTTGAGGTTATTATTAATCTTACACCTTTATTATAAATAAAACATAACATATGTTTTTGGAAAGTTCTATTGGGGGTTGGCGTGCGGAGCACGCAGGGGTCTCCCCTAGTATTTTACAAATTCTGTAATAATTCTTCTATTTAATATTCCAAAGCAAACAAATATACGATTAACATGTTTCATAGTCTTAGGACACTGCAATGATAACGCTATTCTGGTATTTTCATCTTGTCCGTCTATAAGCAGAACAATACATTTTACAGTAATGCAATTTTACACAGGTGGGTTTTTATTAAATACATATACAGAACGGAAAAACTTGTTTAAACTTTATACTTAACGCAACTTACGATATTAGAAGGGTCTCAACCACATCACATTTTTAACAATGTAAATAATCATTAGTTTGTTTCTATGTAATAATATATATTTAGGATAATGTTTTCAGATGTATTTGCACTGAGTAAATATTAAACCTCAACGATCACAGTCTACTGAGAAGATATACCCGAATATATAAATTCCAAATATTAATGTAGTGTTGTAACTTTCTTTTAGAACAGTAGCTAGAAATTTTATTTTCGTTTAGTTTGCACATTATAGTACATTAGGTGCTGGCCGGTGTGGAGATAGCTTTAATTGGAAAATAACACGAATAAAGTTGCCGAGCCCTGTCTCAAATTATTTAAAATTAAATACAACGTTACAATACAAACAGACAATACAAAACAAACTGTATTCTTATATCGTAAGCATAAGTTATTTCCAAATTTGTATACTTATGTACACATTTATACATATTTCATAGCCCAAATAACATAGTAGAAATGTATTAACAATATTTTAAACTCACATGTTGCAACAACAACAAAAATAACAGCCTAAGCTACATTTCTGTTAAAATAACAAACTCGGTAATTCATTGTTAACTAATTAGAAATTAGAAAATTCTAGCCAAACTCAAACTTTAATTAGGCTACGTTAATGTAAAACATTTCTTAAAAAGCATTTTTATTTATAAAATTTTAACCACACAAAACTATCTAACCCTAGATTTAACAAACTCTCATACATTATGAATTGGAATCGAAGGGAAATGGGATTTAAATATTATATAATCTCGCTTTTACAAACTAATTTGCATTAGAATAAATACGACGTAGTAACTGAAAACGATTCAAATAATCGAAAGTTTTTTTTCCAAAATAAGAAGAATGAAATATAAATAACAGTTTTTAGTACTAATTTAATTGCGACATTTTATGATTTTATTAAATTTCATATAATAAAGTTTAGACCAGGTAGTAACCATGATTTAGTTAGGTTACATAAATTAGGTAAAATTGCATCCATTTTTAGAGTATAAAAGCCACCATTCCTTTTAAAAGACATTTATTTTATAAATTACCTTGTTGATTAACTTTAATTAAACAACTCTTATGAAAGTGTTAGACTTTCTTTATTTACTTAAACTTGACGCGTTTCTACAATATGTACAGGCATTACACTAAACCCACCAAAAACATTTACGTAATGAAAATGCAAATACACTGGTGACACACTTTGTAGGAAACTTTCTCGAAGTAGTTCGAAAGTCAGCTGAACAAAAGTCTAAACGAGACATGATTAAGTAGTGAACAAACATAAACTAAGAATTTCATAACAATTTTTAAAAGGCATAAAATTAAATTAATAAGAATATTTTTTAATTGTTATCTTGATGATACGAGGAAAAGAGTAGGAAAGGATAAAGAGGAAGCCTGGAGGAATTAATTACACATATTTAGCAATCGTTTGAAATCCCTTACAAGTGAACATTTCAGCTATTATAAGTTAGAGAGATTTAACAAATAAGTAAAGATAAGTAAAAATTTAAATTAAATTTAAAAGAAACGGAAACAATTGTAAGTATGTTTTCGTAACATTGTTTTTTGTTCACATTTCCCCTAGCAGGGAAGGCAAATTGATATGCTCATACTGCCATGAATGTGATCAAAATGTTTCATTTAACTGTTTGAAATTTTTTATATGGACAAATCATGTATGCATGAAAAATATAAAGCCATGATCTACGAAAATATATTTGTTATTCGACGCCATAGCAGAAAATTGCATAAAAGAACTGATAAAACAGCTGTTTTGGATAACCGGCTTAGCTACACAATTTTAGGTTAATCCTACTTTAGCATATTTCAACTTACATTTGACTTAACGGCATAATAATTTGTTTGTACATCTATGGCATTACCTTTCGAATGATATAAGTTTAATTACTTTTATAATAAATGTTAAAAAAGGTACTTAAATTTTAGGTGTTCAGGTATACATAAAATAATACCTTATTTCAATTTGTCAAGGTTTTATTTAATGATTTTTATTAAACATAAAGGAAAGTTTGCGATTTATATTTATGTATACGATATATTTAACATTTTGTATACACCAGTATACTTTCTACTAGATAAACTTAAAAAAACGAAGGAAATGATTATGCACGACAAAGAATTATCATTGCATTTCAATTGTGTAAAATTATAGAATCGATTATTTGAAATGTATTGATTAGTAATAATAT
>JAGFPH010002589.1:17274-34685 GCA_018207615.1 Philaenus spumarius | reverse complement strand
AAAATTATAGAATCGATTATTTGAAATGTATTGATTAGTAATAATATAAATTAAATTCCATTTGACAGAAATTTTAACTTATTGAGTATAAAATAAAGTTTGGCATTTCCAGTACGACATTATAGTAGAACAAGGATATATACAAATACAATAACAATGAACCTACTAAAAAAATAATAGTTTGAATTAATTATTCATTAAAAACACAAGAGCGAAACGAAAAGCCCAACCAGTTAATTAAAAACATCTTATACATGGCTTCTGGCATTGTTTGCAGTAGGGGTATGTTTTATACACTATGGCAGCGCCAGCATCAAATAAAGATCTGGCAATTGTTTGAAATTTCGCGTGATTAATCAAGTAAAGACTCTGATTCGGAGTTTAAATGAATAGAACTTTAAAATATTTAGTTTTGTGTTACAAAAGGGTTTTTGTTGACTTTTGGGAATTGTGAGTTACGAGAACGAGGGAGGAAATCTTTTCTATACCGATGATTGTTTGAAGCTTTTGTCTAATTTTTAACTGGTTAAATTAAACTGGAGTGATTGTTCTGTGTCAACAATTAGATACATTTGAGAATTGTAAGTTTGACTGGCGCTAAAAGGGTCCAGTAAGACAAAAAGTTCCCAACGTTAAATAAAAATTATATTAATAATGGGAAACATTACTTTGTACACTCAATATAAAAATTTAACCATCTAACTATTAACTAACTAATACCATAGGTGGAAAAATCTCTCTTTTTGATTGGAACATAAGAAGAAGATTAAATTACAATGAAAGTGTAGAAATAAAACATTTTTTACGAAAACTATTTCAAAATGTAGATTTTTTTAAAAAACTTAAGAGGTACTTATATAGTTAACATATATACCTATACAACTATATAAGTACCTCTTAATTTTTTTAAAGCTGCGTTAACATTGATGGAAAGAATTTATGAAAATCTTGAAAACAAAACTTATTTAAATACAGTTTTTAAGTAAAACATTTTGTAACGTCACGCCATCACGTTACAAATAAATAAAGTAAATAAATTGCACTTTAAATAAATAAAGTCTTTATTTTTTATTCAACGCAAATTTAGTTTCCCGAAAAGAACAACACTTTGTTCCAGTTTTTGTTATTGGAAAGCCTGCAAGATGTCATGCTTTATAACTGTGCTAAATTTATTAGTGATACATAATTCGTTGATCAGAAATCTGACTTTGAATCTATGCACTAGCATATTATTAAAGACGTATCTGGGTGATTTGCAACATCAAGCTAAGACTGTGATTTACCAGTCTGTAGATTTAGTGGTTGAAAAATAATACTCTCTTCACTCAGAATTCTTTATGTTTTATTTAATTTAATTTATTCAGAACATACCATGACAAATACGATTGCCGGTCAGCCAGTGAACAATAAATACCAAACTAATTGAAAATACACGACTGTAATAATTCACTTTCGTAACATAAAAGATGAAAAAAATTAGAGAAAAATGTGACAATTTTGTAACATAGTGATGAAAACCAAAAAAGTACGAGTAGCGAAGTACGGAAATTTAGCTAGTCCTTATATAATTTTTCTTATATTGTGTTAGTTAAATATAAAAAAAGAAAGGAATTTTAAATAATTATTAAACACATTTGTGTAGAAACCCCACAAAACGACATATTATAAATAATTAATCATCATTATAACCACATTAATAATCAGACATAGTGCATTTAAAACACGTGGTATGACCTTAGGAAATGCCCCACGGACCAGACAAGTAGTACATCATGTTTTTTGGGTTGCTGATACTGAAAATCGGGGTTCAGCGGATCTTAAATCTCGGCGTCATCCATAAAAATAAAAAAACACCCATTTTACAGTTTTTTCATAACAAAGTTTAAGACACCTCCAAATAATGCAATGGAATTCCCAAATTATGGTTAAAATTTAGAACTTTAGTAGCCCCATAGAAGCCAACCAAAAAATGCAACACAAGGGTTCACCGTAGGGTGTGGAATCACCCCTAATTTGACGGAAAAAATAGGAAATGACGGAAAATAAAACGTTTTGGAGGGAGGTGAAATGAACGGGGCCGTGAGATTACCTGAAATAGTTTTCAACCCCTTGGGGTGCAATTGCGTTTTAGTTAAAGGAAAACAGAAAAAATCAGCTGAAATTGAAATAATATTTCCTTTTTCGTCATTTCTGATAAACATCTTTGGAGGGCAATAATAGAACATTTTTTTTATCTCCTTATGTAAATCGGGTTAAGAGATTATTTTTAAATATTTCTTAAAGCTAAAAAATTATACAAGAAAAGTATTCCAAATATAAAGAGTATGCATTCCCACTCATTTCCTCAGTTTTTCCTGCTTTTGATTTTGCTCTCCAAAGATGTTCATCCGAAATAACGGGAAAGAGAATAGACTTTCATTTCAGCTCATTTTATCTGAACTTCAACGCAGTTTTGGGATAGTTTGCACCCCCAATGTCAGATAATTTCACGACCCCGTTAATTTTACCCCATGCCAAAAAATAGAGTAAACATTTAATTTTTCGTCATTTCCTAATTTTTCGTCAAATTAGGGATGGTTTCACCCCATACAGCGAACCCTTGTGGTGCATTTCTTAGGGCTACTAAATTTCTACATTCCAATCGTAATTTGTGCATTACATAGCATTATTTGGAGGTGCCATAAACATTGTTGTGGAAAACCCCTTAAAAAGGGTGTTTTTTTGTGCATTTTTAGGGTTGACGCCGGGATTTAAGAGTACCACGAATTTCGGAATCCCTAAATATATAAAGTACAAGTGGTCTGGTTCGGGGGAATTTCCTGAGGTCATACCACGCGTTTTAAATGGACTAACAATAATTAAATGTTATGTATATGTGCATAACCTTATCTAACGAAACCTGGCCCCAAACGACAACAATGTCAAATAATACCTGTTCAGGAATTTGTAAAATTGTTTACTAAATGTGATTAAATTTAACTCATTAAAGTAGTATAAATACTTTCTCCTGTTGTGAAGGGTTAACGTGTATTAACAATTTAAACACGTACTGACTACATTAAATCCGAAGATAATAAATCGATATATAAGTATTCGGTAAATTGCAGAATTAAAAACAAAAGTTTGACCTTATCATATAGTGAAATCTAGTACATTTAATTTAACTTTTCTCATATACTCAAAACTAGAACTTTTAATTTCGTAATTCTATTTTAATAGGCCTATATTCGTTCCGAAGGCGATACAATTTCTAATATGAGTGTTGGCACAAACAGTCTATTACAATCCCGTTAGTTGAAAATAACGCAGAAGGGATAAAATTTTTTTAAATAATAATTGAAATAAAAAATAAAAAAAATTTAACAAACATATTGCTTTACAAAAGTGCCACGTAATAGTTTTGTGGTTGGTAAAAATTTATTTTACATTAAATTTATTATCATAATTTAAGTAAAAAATAATGAAGTTAAACAAAGAATTTATACAAAATACAGTTTATTATTCAATACACGTATAATTTTGGTAAATAGATATCGATCTTTGACATTTAGTATTATCCCCTGTAAATAATTGATTACAGCACAAAAGACGCCTAAATGTCATTCCTGAAAAGTTGAGTTTATACCAAACTGACAATTCCTAACAATCTCTTTTCCATTTTCTGGTATAAAAGTGTTTTTCATATACTCCACTCGAACTTATAATGCAATTTAATTTGCTTTAAGACATTTTAAACTTTGACTTTTAGTAACTTAATGAAAATGTAACTGTTTTTAAAATGTATTATTTCTTTTAATTTACAATTACTCTAAAAAAATACTACACAAAAAAATACAAATTGTATATATATTAACATACCCACGAGATTTATATAGTAAGTAAAGGGGAAATAAATATTTACATTTAAGTTAATTACAATAAGTTACTTATAAGTTATAAGTATCGCATATATTATTTCTCAAGGCCATTTTTTTGTCGGTACGCCATAACTTCCTTAATACATCATCAAATTACATGAATGAGGCATCATTTTAAAGCTTTCCTTAACCGCTACACCGGGAAAATATACAAAATACAATTATACGAAAAAAATTAATAAATAAATAAATAAAAAGAATCCGAAAGTAACAGTGATGTAAGATAGTAAGTTGTAGGGATATTTTCCTGACATTGGCAACACTGATGATAACAATACCCAGTTGGAGAGCTGCCGTTACGCCACTACATTGCTATTTTTAATTAATATACGCACTATACGATACTAAATATACGGTGTGTACTTTAATTAAGTGGGGTTTATGTAAGTCAGAATGCGAATGCTTCGCACGGGTCAGCTAGTTAGTTATAATAATTATTACAAGTAACAAATGTAAAAAAATCTTAAAAATAATTACTCGGTCGAGCGAAATGGATCATGTTTGCACAAGAAGAAGGTATACAAAATCTCTTAAAAACATGATTGGTGGTTGTATCACTTTTAAAAAGATTAAAGCAAGGCAAAGCCAACCAAGCAAACAACATTGGATTAAAAGGGACATTGGAAATCTTTTAGGATCACTAGGATGTCAGTCGTAGATGTGCTCTTACTTGTTGAAGAAAACTACAGCGCTTCAAAATATATATTTTCCATTTGCGCGGTTTATAGTAATACTATTTAATTTGGCGTGGATATTTTTATTGTTTAGCAGATAAGAACAATATAATAAGTATTTTTACTTAAGGACAGATGTTTAGTTGTTATTGATATGTTTTTAGTAAAACTTTTGAGACGGTAGTGAGCCGACTTACATAATAGCAAACACTATTAATCAGTTTTCAAGGAATTTATAAAATACATATTATATCTGGAAATATTATTTTACTGATACAAAAAATACCATTTTCTGATAATACATTATAGAAATTGACAACTATAAATAATTGTATTTTTTATTTATAAAAATAAATGTTTGTACGTATTTTATTTCGTCTAGTAGAACAATTGTGTACTTCTTTTGAAATATATAAACCCCTATATAATAAATACATATAAAATGCTTCCCTCTATTATTTCACAGTAGCAAACAATATATATTTAAATGGCTTATAGCTATGACAGCATTCTCCAAGTGCTAGTAAAGTTAGATGAAAACTGTAACTGTAATAAAAGTGTGATAGGTAGAATTACAATTTACGTCGGAAATGTTTTATATTGCCAACATATTTTTGGCATAACATAGGTGTTACAATGTGTCTACACCGACTTAGCCACCAACCGTAATAAATGACGCAGCAATTATGGTTTTTGTCAAATGTTTACAATTTGTTTAATTGCAAGTAATTGTAAACGTAAGAAACCCGTTATAGATTAGAAAATAATCTGTTGGACCTGATGATGTCAGTATAACATTGAAACAAGCAGTTGTATTAAGATAAACTAGTTTATTTGATGGCAATGATAACCACCCAGATGTTTCGCCTAAAAAAAAGTTGATTTTATTAACTTGTACTCTCGATCAAGATACCATTGAACTGCCAACAGTCCCTTAGCTTACTGTTTTACATTACCTTGTACCATCCTCAAAGGGAACAAACAAAACGGAAAGCGTACTGAGTCAAAAAAAGGATGGTACATACATAAAAAAAAGATGAGTCGCTAAGTCGATAAGATCATCGAAAGCAAACTTAGTATACTCTAATTGTTCAGCCAGATTTTCCTGTCCGATATATTCAGCGAGTTGTTCTGAGCCAGCTAGAAGCAGGTTCCTCAGAGTAACTCGCATGACTCTGACTGTCGCGAGCACGCCCCCTCGCGATACCACCTCAAACACCAATTCAGACTTTCTGAGATAGTCTACTAATTTATTTAATTCCATATTGGATGGATAATGCAAAAGGTAAAAAAATAATATAAATTTTACTTTATCATCAAAGTCAACTTGAGTTAAGAAGAAAGTTTTTTTTGTTAAGTTTTGTAGTTTTTTTTTGAATTTTAAGAAATTATTAGAACAGTTTTTTTTTGTTTTCCTTGATAACTCAAGCTAAGTTCAAGCAAAAAAAAAAGGCCAGATTATGTTTTATTTAAAATGGATATGTGAAACAAACAAAAAAATATATAAAAAAATATAGAAATCCCAAACGTAAATCAAACAAGCAAGAAGGTTTTATATAAAATTTGTATGTTTTTTTTGTATTTTTGTTTTTGTTGAATAATAAAAAAAGTTTTTTTTTGTTTTCTCGCTTGTCCAAGTTAGCGTCTAGAAATAACCTAAAAGAAAAAAAAATAATGAAAAGTTCTGTTAAAATAGTGAGTGCGTTTTTGAGAAAAGTTTGTATGTAAGATTCGACGAAAACTGATAAGTCGCTGCGCCCGACGTTGAATTTATTTTAATAATATTTATCAGGAAAGTAACCTAAAGCTTTACTTCATGCGTGAAAGGGTGTGAATAAAGAAAGATTATTTAGATTAGGCCTATTTAAGAATCGACCCGCTACTGCTACCAGAATATGTAGCAGTTAACAATTTTAATTGGACGTTAACCACGCTCAAAGCTAACAGAATATGTAGCAGAATAATTTTAAAATGAACGAAACCACGCTATGCTCACCAGAATATGTACCATCCTCAAAGGGAACAAACAAAACGGAAAGCGTACTGAGTCAAAAATAGGATGGTACATACATAAAAAAAAGATGATAAATCCTTCTAAGGATAATAAACTGTAGCCTTACCTTATTTTGGAAAGTTTTTCAAGAAACACCTGAATTAGCTATTCACAGGAAATGCCAAACAAATACAATTCGCTAAATAAACAATTTGTTTATTAAAATATTATTTTAAATTAAAAATACAAAAGATTATAAGCCCTTAAGTAATAAAATTTTAAATTGACATGCCCTTAAGTACAATTGATTTTCAAAGAAAAAGTTTACAAAATATATATATTAATTAATTAAGTTCAAAAAGAAAAACCCTCCCCAAAATAAAATTTGAAAAACCCTCCCTGTTTACAGTAAAAAAAAAAAATACAAAATTACGAACTAGTAGTGTTTACAAATTTACAAAATTGAATACATTCACCATGGATTTGATAATAATTTTATATCTATGGCCAAACTTAATTCTAGGTAAAAATTAATTAATAAAAAAAAATTATGAGACGTCTCTCTATTTAAAAAAAAAGGTAAGTAGATTTTCTAATATAGAGCCCTTAGGGCTAAGGTCCGAAATATGCTATAGCTGCACCACCCAATTATTATTATATAAAAAAAATATTACTGTAGCCTTTTTCAACTATGTAAGCCTTTATTATTTAGATATCATATTTTAAGTAACAGACAGTTCAAAAATTCTAGCAACACTCAGAAAGTTTTCATATTAACTGGTTGTTATTGTTCGAAGATGGAAGACAAAACTTGTAGGATGATTAACCCATGTAAAACTTGAACCAGTGATGTTCACTATAAGAAAAAAACACATGTTTTAGTACATGGCTAAAAACATGTATAAAGTTGCATAACTATTTCATGTATGAAACTGTAAATTAACCTCGTGTATAGAACTGTATATATTTTCCTGTATGAAACTGTAATTTAGCCTCGTGTATAGAACTGTATTCTAATTTATAGGCTTACAAAGAAATATTTAAAACAGAGCTTTTAATACACACTATTACACCTTTATAAGGCTTAAAAGGCTTCTAAATCTTATAAAGCAAACAGTTTAAGGCTTGTGGCTACGTAAAGTAAAACAGATAGGCTATGTAAAATATAGGCTATGAAAATAAGTTAAGATATGACATAAAATATACTCTGCAAGTGTAGATAAATGTTACAGTTAAATTCACACAATACATATTATTATAGCTAACTCAGGGTGTAATTTAGGTTTGAACTTTACCTGGTAGAAGATAGATGGATAACTTAGCCGGTAGACATGTTTAGTAACGAAATAGGCCTTAGGCAAGGTCAGACAAATTTGGCAAGAAACGCCGTAAAACACGTCACAAGAAAACTTAAAACCACTCACTAACGCATATTAAATAAAACAAGCTCACTGATGGTTTAATTATTACCGAGACGGTATTACATTTAAATAGCTTCGGTTAGTCTAAAGTAGAACGTGTTGTCACTTTGCATTACATAGTCAAGCCACAGCAGAAGAATGAATTATCAAGAAGGGCCGGCTTAGTACGCTTCCAAGCAGCGAACAGCTGATGAGAGTGGCAGACTGGTCTAATGTACAATGTTGCCAACTGAATTGGCCTTGGCGCGCGAATTCAAATGTTACTAGATTCTTGGATATACGTTTCTACAAACGCTACAACCTTTAGCAGATTAATACAGTTCAATAGATTTTTCTCTTTATAACATAGATTAATAGTGTTTTTCTTACTACCTTAAACAAAATCGAAAATAATTATCTAACAAATGCAAAACTCTTTAACTTAACAAAGCTGTAAATTAATACAATTGAATTAGGAAAAGTGGAATGCCCATTCTGCCCATATGGCGATTCCGTGTTGGACGATGTCGAGCACACGTTTTTCTTCTGTGTCAGTTGGGCGGAAGAAAGAATACACCGGCCAATATTGTAACCAAGATTTTAATAAGCGAGGACTCGTGGAACCAGGTTCAGCACTATGCCGAACGTATTCTACGGCAAAAGATTAGAGAAGCCGTGGTTTAAAACTGTCTCCAGGCAGTAAGGAAATGAAGAAGCCTGTTACGGTCATTAAAGGCACCCACTCTGAAGTAATGCTTATAGCGGTCCCAGAGTGGAGGTACTGTACAGGAAATGGAGGTTAGGGTTTAGTGGGTAATTACGGGATGAACCGGGAGTCCTACACACCAGGTGCACGTGCTCCCTGATGATGCCTAATGCATTCCCCCCTCCATCCGCGGAAAAAAAATTGAATAAATTTAACAAATAATCAGATTACTTATAATAAAGAAGGGTTTAGAATTACCATAATACTTACTATAAATTAAGTTATATTGCCTCTTATTCGTAACTAATGGGTATCTAAGAGTGCTGAAGTTAACAAAATATTTTAGCACTTCGTTGTAAGATACAATTTCATATCTGCGTAGGAAATGTTATATATAACGTATTTTACAGCTTAATTTTATTGTTATACCTTATTTTAAAACATTTACTTGACAATGCACCTGCTAAATTATGTACGTTACAGCCAGAAAAGTGTAAAATAATTTTTAATTGCTTTAATATACAAATCACTTGTAATTCGTTCAATTATACAAAACGTCATGTTGTAAGATACCGACTTAGGTTTTCCGATAAAGTAATTAAGATTTTTTTTATTTTGCACGAGGTGTAAAAATGTGCAGGCACATGCCCTGTTGGTACCGCACAACTGGGTTATGTGGGGATGGCCCTGTGCCGACCCACTAAAAATCTCACCTCTTTCTCTGCCCTTTATGACTGGCGATGGAATCACCATTAAGCATACATCATCACCAATCAAGGGTCCGTCTTCAGCTTACCTCAGCTGTTCTTCTTTTCTTCTAATGATTAAATTAATAAATCTTTCAATAATCTTCCATTTTTCTTCTTCTTCTATCATCATAACCACCAGGCTTTCCGGTGAGATCGTTGACCCAAGCTGTGTTTCCAGAACTTATATCTCTGTCTTACATCGTACACATTGAAAGATGGTGTGTTCTGAGCTGTCTTGTTCCGCCTCACAATCCAGACAGCGGGCCTCTTCTGATCTCCGAAAGCGATGTAGGTACGCCCGAAAACATCCGTGTTCTGTTAGTGCCTGCGTCAGATAATAGCTCGACTCTCCATGTCGTCTTTTTATCCATTCCTCGATGTTAATAATCATTCTATATGTCCAACGACCAGATACATCTTCATCCAATCTTTCTTGCCACTTCCTGAGAAGTCTCCGTCTTGCATTCAAGTTTATATTTGCATATTTATATTTTGAGCCATCGTCGTTGTTCCATCTTTACTCTCGTCAAATATCTCGATCCAAACCCAGAGTATTCCAACCACTACTGTTACCGCTCCTTGGGAGACTGACCTATACGCCGCAGTTACTCTCAGTGTTACTCGCGTCTTTACTGATAGCAACTTTCTCCTATGCACCAGCTTGTCCATTGCTTCGATCCAGGCCGGTGCTGCATATAATATTATGGAGTTTACCACACTAGCGAATTACCTTCTTTTCACCTCTCTCGGCCCTCCAACATTGGGCATCAAGCGTAAAAGGTTTCCAGCTACCGCGGCAGTCTTGTTTGCCACCTTCTTCACCTGAGGTCCAAAAGAAAGCCCACAGTCTACTGCTATTCCCAGGTATGTCTGCTGCGTCTTCTATTCTATTGTCACACCATTAATGACAAGCTTTGACATCCTGTACTTCCTTCTCTTTGTTACAAGAATTGCTTCAGTTTTGTTGACTGCCATTTTCAGCCCTCTGCTGGTCAGCCATCCTTCAATTGAAGCAATACTCTCTTCCATCTTACATTCCAGGACATGCACTTCCGAGGCTCCCACGACGATAATACTGTCGTCTGCAAATCAAATTATATTTACCCCAGATGGTAATGATGATGTTTCCAACAAATCTTCGTACACGACCTTCCAGAAAAATGGCCTCAAACGTGATTTCTGTGGAGCTCCTCTTGTTACCTTCTCTCGAATGACAAATCCTTCCCTTTCGTAGGTTATGTGCCTCTGGTGAAGGTAGTCTTCTATTATTCTCCTCAGATAAAGTGGAAAATTCCTTCTATATAGCGCTTCCATCACATCTTGCCATCTGAGAGAGTTGAACGCATTCCTGATGTCTATGGAAATCATGGCACAAAATCCTTTCCATTCCACACCCATCTTTCTTGTCGCCATTGCTAACTTCAACGTTTTTTTAATGGCGTCCACTGTTGACATCCCACGCCGGAAACCGAATTGACTCCTCAAGAAGCCTCCAATGGACTCCATGTGCTCTAAAGTACTTAAGATTATTAAATATTCAAATTAAAACATTCAAACTACAAAACCCAATAACAAAATGTAAAAATAACTACTACAACTGTTTTCTTTTCAGCTACATATGTTTGTATTTATGTAAAGCTCACAGTGTATACTCAACTATATACACAATAGACTGTCTACTCTGATCAAACTATAATATTTACCTTTCTGTTTCTGCTTCAATGGAATTGTATTGTGCATTGTTTTTGTAGGACGTAAATAAACATTATATGAGCCAATAATTACGGTTTCACCTTGATGATGCTATAATAATAACAGTAAACTATAATTTAATCAAAACAGTACCTACTATACACGCCCCATGTTTTATTAATTATGTTAACAAGTGTAAACTTTCTGGAACGTTCAGTACCATCACATTATTACTACCGTATAAATTTGTTGTGTTCAATACAGTTGTCTATGAACTACGTTGTATAAATTCTTTGTCCTTCTGAGTCAGAAATTTTTTTAGAGATTTGTTTCTTCGTAATCGTTTCTGTCTCTACAAATCCTTTATGGTTTCTTCCTTCGTCACTTTCGATGCGTAGTATCCTGAACTATACCTTAGTGAGTCTATTCTGATATCGTGCAAACTTTTCGTGGAATTCTTTTAACTAGAGGATTTTAGCTCTTTAATTTTGATAAGGAATTTCTCTTCCAGTTTTATCTTAAGAGAAACTTTCTTCAAATAACATTACAATTTTTTGAAACTTATCTTAAAATTCTTGGATTTCCTCAAGTAGTTAGTACATTCGTTACACGTTTTCGCTTGTTGGGGGGGGGGGGGGTCCTAAACATTTCCATTCTTTCTTTTCATTGTGGTGTAAATTAATTAATAAAATATTTTCTTTGATGCAGTTTGTATTAACTACTCATCCTTTCCCATCTCTACCAACAACACAATTTGAATTAATTAACACTCAAGAATTGTCTGTAGTTTTTTGTTTTTATAAAGTGAAGATGGTTCTTAAATTGAGCTACGTATGGTAAATTATTATTATTATTATTATTAAAGGAAAATATAGAAATTAATACAAACTTTAAAGAATAGAACCAAATTTAAAATATTGTGATAACTAACAGTATAAAATATTTGTGTACATTAAATAGAGATCTAAATCATAACAATCTATACTTTTTATTGAATAATATTTAAAATTATCTTTAAAAAAAATTATCAACTAATAAAACACTTCAGATAGATACAACCTACACAGGAAGTAAGGTTAATTACCTCTGCTTTTTTTGTTGAAGTTAATCAAAACTGTTGCATTTGTTCCATATCAAAGTCTGACACTTCCTTCTCTGAGCTTGAAGTTGATCAGAATAGTATAAAGGGAGGGGATGATGTAAGTGGGTGGCATAGGAAAAAACAGATAAAAAAATTGAAATATGAAAATAGGAGAGACAATATTGGATCTACATAGGGGGGGAAGAAGATGTATAGTTTACAGTAGTGGTTCTTAAACAGAGGGAGAGGGAAGAGGGGTAAAAACACGTGTTTTTATTTGCAGCTTTTGCCATTATCTCCTTGATGTAAAAATATTTACATAACAATTTCATTGAGTTATTATTAATACAATACAAATAAGATAACTCTAAAACGTACATTAATACAAAATTGTGTCATATACTTTTATGTATTTTTATGTTAAAGAGGAAATTAGTAGATTTTAATACTTTCTAATTTGAAATATTATTATAGAAAGTATATTATTATAAGGGTGTTTCCTAAGTTGTAAAGTCGGATAATCTCGGGAGATTTTAATGTATTAATTTATAATAAGGGTGTTTAACCTTGTTAAACTTGTTTTAAGTAAACGTAAAATAAATAAATACTTAGTAATATAAGAAAATTAGTAAAATATATGTTGATTTCTTGCTTTAATTAATGCACATCGTTTTTCCAAACACTTATTGTATGTTGCACATGGAACTTATGTTTATATTTACAGTATAAATATTATTTGCAATTGTATTTGTAGGTGTTAAATTATGATATGGTTGAAAGTATATGGGGTAAAGTATATTATGAAATACGTATGTGTTTGTTTTATATAAATTGTTGTGTATATGATTATCAGGTGTGAAATTTCAGTTAATTGTTATATTTATGAGTGTATGTACCCGTATATTATAATGGTGTCTGTATATGGTAAGATTGTGATATTTTAGGTGATTTATGTTAAATACGTATACCCTAGATTAGTGTATATGTATGTGTGTAGAAATAGTGTCATATTATGTGCGAGGTTTGTTTTTTGTATATCGGTGGAAACGAATTTATATATGTGACTATGTGCACATAAATGTTAATAGTTACAAATTAGTCTGCCATATTTTGTAATTTTCCTTATTTTTATCCATTAAACTTTCCCTCAGAGGTGTAACTCTACTACACATACGAAGTCAGAATAAAAGAAACAACAGTGCTCTTCCGATCGTGTCTCGTTTATTACCGACTGTGGAGCAAGTGTATTGCACATATGTCGTTTTGGATTGAAATCGTCCTATTTGAATAGTTTTGCCAATTATTGTGTTTGATTTTAACATAGTATTTTCGTTTAATATTGATGATGAAACTGATGGTATATGTTCTCTCAGTTGAAAGCTTCCAATCAGTTCGTTATCGGGGTTTAAAAAAATTTTGTTTTTCAAATTTGTAGGTGTAATTCTTTTTGGAGAGAACCGTGCATGAAATGTGCTCGTTTTGAAAGTTCATTCACTTTCGCTTTTATACTGCTTGCTACAAATATTGCAGGTGGTTCTATACCATTGTTAATATTTTTTTCGTTTTGTTTTATCTGTTTATTGTACGGCTGATGTTATTGCAAGATTATAAACTTGTGTTTTTGTTTAATTATCTTTGCTTCGATGTAGTGTGCAAAGTGTGTGTTTATTATTTTGGTTTCGTTGTTTTCTTTCTCTTTATTATTTCTTCTACTATGGTGATATTGTACTTATTTGCGATTGTCATTTCTTTTATTATGTTTATTTCACTTTTAAAATCACTTTCGTCAATTTTTATGGTTAGGGAGCCTTATATATACGGGACTATTACATGCTGTTAATTTATAGTTCAAAAGAATTGACAGTTTTGTGGATGGTTTGTTTAGGTTTTCTATATGGTTTTAATGACGTATTTTTGTTTATATTAGCTGAGAAAAATTATACAAAGTTTACGCTGTTGTTGATTTCTACTCTACAAATCCATAATTTGTTGTCACTAATTAAGGATTGGTTAGACATTGCACAGGTAATATTTTAAACACAGGTCCCTATTTTAGCATTTGTTATTACATTCCAATATGGAGCTTACAAAATAAAATCTATTAAAATACTGAAAAAAAATATACTTTGACTCGTAGGCCAACGGTTCCTTACCATTGACAAAAATGATATCAATGACAATAAAGCCTCGAAAAGTATAAAAATATTATGAGTGTATTTTATTGAAATAACTCTTTAAGATAATGATTTTCTGTTGGTTCTATTTTATAAGCATCGACCTATCTGTAATAAAACTGTATTCTTCTTAAAAACATACTGGATGGTTTCTTCTTAGAAACCTAAAAGGTATATTCTTTATTATTAAATACATATGTTTTAAATAATATATCAAAATGAATAAAGAGTTTTTACGAAGTTAGATGAGATGAGAGAGGCTACCAATAACATTATACTTATAATATAATTAAAATATAAATTAATAATCTCCCTCACTCACTAACCGTTCATTATCAAGGCTAAATATTAAAATCTCATCTTTTATTTTGTATGTTGTCTGTTCTACGAAAACAATATTGTGCGGAAAAAAACAGTTCTAAAAGTATAGTTTTACCGCCAAGAAACTTTAGTTCCATCTCAGCTAAGTCCTTTCTCGTGTAAGATACGTAGAAAGAAAGGTTTAGATGGATTCAACGTCTTTGACATTAATGTGTACTCAATGCGAGTTCTTCCATTATTTATTTCCCTCAAAATTGAACTATACAATCAGCTTAAAAGTATTGGTTCATATATCCGAACTTATTGTTTGTTTTATATAACCATGCCAGCGTTAATCAGTTTTAAGTATTTTTATTTTGACTTATTTGTTGGCCAGTTGTAAATAACTTGTTATTTATTATATAATGTGGTATTACTTAAGTGTCTTATTTCTTTAACAGGTTAACTCCCAAGACCTTATTTATGTTTCTGGCCACAAGTGATATTGAGAGACAAATCGGTCTCTCAAAAAAAATTGCCAGGAACGTTATTGAGAGATAAATCTGTCTCTCACAATAAACTACTTTTAAAACGCTGAGAGCTAAATCTATTACTCAATGTTATTTACAAGTTAGAGTATGTTATATCATAGTATAGAGGTAATTTTGCAGTTTTTGAAGGTGTTCAAAGCGTTTTTTTTTTGTTAAAAGTATATAAGACAATATAAAGTATATTATATTTGTGTACGTTTCCCATATAAAAATCTTTATATTTATTGTCTAATAATATTTTATATTCGTGCTAATTAATTATCATAAATTGAGGTTATATAGTTGGCAGTGGTTTTTATAGTAGGCCTACCACATATTTACACATTGCAAACCTAAAAATGCTCTGTAATAATTTGTCTTTCAATTTGTCGGGTTTTTTTTTGGTAATAGTTTTATGAAAATAACTTGATGTAACTAAAATATTAAGGTTTTATATATTTAGTTTTGAGTTTGACTAAGTATAATTTGTAGTTGCAATTAGAAATGGATGAAGACAAAATTCCTGATTATTTAGAATTTAAGGTTCCAGCCCAAAATAACCCCCAGTTCCATGAGATATATATTTACATCTCTCAGTAACTTTTAGGCTAAAAGCAATACCTAAATTGACAGTAATTATTGTATTTAGCTTATACATATTTTCAATAAATTTAAATAAAATTTGTTGACCATTTGAAAATTTTTTTGTCTGATCAATTAGAATAATATAATCCAGTTGAGAGATGAAAATGTTATTATTTTTTATTATAATAATTATAAAATTATTATTTTACCACTAAACATAACAGTGGTAAAATAATAACAAATTTTTGGTAACGAGAATTCTGCCCCTAACCGTTAGCACTAGATAGAGTCTCAACGTGATAATAAACCTCGGATATGAATTTGTGGTAGATCCTTGTCAATGGTTTTAGCCTGGCAGCTGTCAAATATTTGTCAGTCTAAAATAACAGAAAATTCGACGTGTAACAGTTGTCTCCGGCAGTGAGTTCTCAACCAAACCTAACAAAACCTAATCTAACTTAAATTACCCCAACCTTATCAACTTTCTTTGTCATCCTTCGCCAATTTAAAAACTCCTGTACGAATTCAGAACATTCCCACAGAGTTTCAGAGCCAAATCGTGTTTTCTAGAGAATTTAAATAGGGAAGATGACCTATTGCAGTGGCTTTCACGATCAATCCTAAGGTCGGGAGTAGTTAATGAGCATCGATCATGGTACCTAGAACACGTTTTGGGGTGTCATTAAAATTATGTTTTCGCAAACTAAAGGCCGAATTTTACGTTCGATTTGGTACACATGCTCCTTTCTTAGTCGCTCGGATGAGTGCGTTTGCTAAACAAATTCAACAACTGGTAGCACAGTTTTTTAACGGAAGTAAACAATTTTACAGGTTGTTCGTACAAGAAAGAAAATGTTTGGGGTTATAACATGCAAGAGATTATCCTGCACTTTAATTTTGCAAAATAAAGGATTTTTGAAAAAAAAAACACAGGATCAAACTAATAAAAAGTTAGTTTTCAAATGCATTCCAGGTTTGGTTTTTGTTCTATATTTCCCTTAAAATACAATTTATCCCCCATATTTTTACGTTAATATCTCATTTGTCCCCCAAAAATAGAAAATACAAAATTCTCTTAATAAGACTGAACTATTTTAATCAGTATTATTATTATTATTATTTTTACGGGAACGATAGTTTTATTTCCACTATCACAATATTATAACTAACATTTTCTAATTTGGGTTTGAATTAAGCAATGCCATATTGATCCAATGACGTTTTGTATACCATGTTTCGTGTTCTGTTCCACTAATAAAAGTGCATTGTGTACGCCACTATTACATGTACACGCGGTTAACTCTGGTTTTAATAAAGTCCATCCTATAGCGTGATTAGAACTTAATTAAAAGTGATTGATTACCACCAAACATATCAGTTCACTTTGATGCGGCACAGTAAAGCAACATTTGTGTTACATAATGCAAGTGATTACTTGTGTCGACGTCAATGTCCATGCATGACTAAAACTAAACAAGTGTTTAGCAAGTCACGTCCGATGTTAATTTAGTTGACTAAAACCAATGTCTTCATTATATTGTTTTTAATTCAAGGTAGAAACTGAAAATCGAGA
The DNA here is from genome assembly GCA_018207615.1 of Philaenus spumarius. Taxonomy (NCBI): domain Eukaryota; kingdom Metazoa; phylum Arthropoda; class Insecta; order Hemiptera; family Aphrophoridae; genus Philaenus; species Philaenus spumarius. Next base: position 17,311 of record JAGFPH010002589.1, on the reverse strand, counting down.
TAAAACATAGCAAAGTCTAACAACTAAACTTAAAAAC
>JAGFPH010002589.1:5720-17174 GCA_018207615.1 Philaenus spumarius | reverse complement strand
AATGTATAATTTACATGACAACTTTCACATTTCAAAAAACAAAGTTACATTCAATATGGCGAATTTAAATTGGCATGTGTAAAACTGTGAACAAGAAGATAATGTAGCGCATACCCTGATCAATTTTGTAAAAACATGAGGACTCAAAAATTAGGCGAATGAAGAACTACTAAGCAATATGTAAGAAGAGAAACGATGACTTACGCAGTCCGACTGAAAGAGGTTGGTCAGGAAGTGGTACTGCCAGTAGTACACTGCCCAACTAATGGAGGCCAGATAAAAAGGTGTTGTTTCTAGTGATTCGGTAAAAGGGACAATCTCAAATAACCTTCTTGTGTAAAGACGGCAAGGTATATGGAAAGCCAATTTTTCACTTCCAAAAATAATGCAATTATTTTTCACATTTACATATAATAACATTGTAGTTTGATAGATGTATCCTTGTAAATCAAAAAGGACAAATGAAGCCTATATGCATAGTTTTATTTGTATTGAGAGCTAAAACCTGTATTATAATTAAACCATAACGATATAGAATATAATTCTTCCTGCTTAAGACCATGCATTTCCATAATGTATTTTGCCGTATAGATAAATGTCGTGTCATCAGGCAATTCTGTAAAGCTAATACTTTGTTTTCTATATATATATAAGCCAAAACCCACTGACTCGCTGACTCACTGACTCACTCATCACGATTTCTCAAAAACTACCAAACGGTTTGGAATGAAATTCGGTATGTAGCTTCCTCTAGGGCCATAGGTGCTCACTAAGAAAGGGTTTAAAAAAATTCGAAATTTTAGGGGGGTTTGGGCGGGATCAAATTTATTAAAAAATGACTTCTTCAAAACTACCGAACGGATTGGAATAAAATTTGGTATGTAGCTTCCTCTAGAGCCATAGGTGCTCACTAAGAAAGGGTTTGAAATAATTCGAAATTTTAGGGGGGGTTTGGGTCGATCAAAGTTATTAAAAAATAACTTCTTCAAAACTACCAAATGGATTTGAATGAAATTTGGTATGTAGCTTCCTCTAGGGCCATAGGTGCTCACTAAGAAAGGGTTTGAAATAATTCGAAATTTTAGGGGGGGTTTGGGTGGATCAAAGTTATTAAAAAATAACTTCTTCAAAACTACCAAATGGATTTGAATGAAATTTGGTATGTAGCTTCCTCTAGGGCCATAGGTGCTCACTAAGAAAGGGTTTGAAAAAATTCGAAATTTTAGGGGGTTTGGGGATCAAAGTTTTTAAATAACGATTTCTTCAAAACTACCGAATGGATTGGAATGAAATTTGGTATGTAGCTTCCTATAGGGTCATAGGTGATCACCAAGAAAGGGTTTTAAAAAATTCGAAATTTTAGGCTTGAAAAAATTCGAAATTTTAGGGGGGATCAAAGTTATTAAAAAACGACTTCTTCAAAACTACCGAATGGATTGGCATGAAATTTGGTATGTAGCTTCCTCTAGGGCCATAGGTGCTTACTAAGAAAGGGTTTGAAAAATTTGATAAAATTCGAAATTTTAGGAGGTTTGAAATCAAAGTTATTAAATCACGATTTCTTCAAAACTACCGAATGGATTGGAATGAAATTTGGTATGTAGCTTCCTCTAGGGTCATAGGTGATCGCCAAGAAAGGGTTTGAAAAAAATCGAAATTTTAGGGGCGATCAAAGTTATTAAAAAACGACTTCTTCAAAACTACCGAATGGATTGGAATGAAATTTGGTATGTAGCTTCCTCTAGGGCCATAGGTGCTCACTAAGAAAGAGTATGAAAAATTTCGAAATTTTAGGAGGGGTTTGGGGGGACCAAAGTTACTAAAATCATAATTTCAGATCTTTTATTATTATGACAATAGTGCTATTATTATTTAAATCTATATATATACAAGCCAAATACCACTCACTGACTGAACTCTTAAAAAGAATACAATTACGTTAAAAAGACTGAAAATACCAACCACTACGGGCAACGCCGTACGGGTCAGCTAGTACCTTATAAAAGTAATTTCTACAAAAAATATAAACAAAATGAGACCCAGAACAGAACCTTGTAGTCCTCCCCACATTAACAGTCTGCATATCACCAACATGATTTAGACTGCTCTCTTTTCCTAAGATGTGGTCTGAACCATTTATCGTTGCTGCATAAAATACCAGCCGTGTCTATTTTTGTAAGTATATAACAGGAAGTGGTCTGTAGTATCAAAGAATAATTTGATATCTTTAAAAAACAGATTTTTTTTTTAAATCTCTACATAACCTAACGTATAAGATGTTTATTTTTTAAGTTCCAAAGTACAGTTCCGTGTAATAAATAGTTTCAAAGAAATTGTAAAATTTATTTTCATGACAGATAAGTTCTTTTTCGTTAACATAAATAAAGGTTAAACAACTGAGGCTCAGGTTAATATCATAAATTAGGCTAAATTATAGGTTTACATGGATTCAATGCTTTTGACAGATATGTGTGCTCAATTATAGGCCTTATTTTATAATAAGCTAGGCCTATATAATATACAATCAATTGAAAATATGTTTATTTCTTTTTTAAATAATAATATTTAAAAAAAATATATTATATAACTAATTTAACTAGGGGAACTGTTCGGACTTACAATAGTCTATAAACATATTATACAATTAAAATGGGTTGCCAATGTGCGATACATTAACTCTCTTACGTGTAAATTTAATAAAATTCCGTCAGTGTAGTGGTTAACTAGCATAATATAATAGTTCTTATTTCTAGAGGTTTTAACTAATTATTTATAGGCTAAAATAATTAAAATGTTTCTTTTTGTAAGAGGCACTTTATATTTTGTAATTGGATTTCGTGTGATATTTCGTAATTTGGACATTAACGTACTTATAGTAAGCATATGCTAGTTGAAACAATAAACGAAGTGATGTTTTGTAACACAAATTACTCTCGGCGAGATAAACAGGTGAAGTGTTGTAATATCGTTCCAATCAGAACTATTTGTCTGACCCACCGTTGAAATCACTTAACCAAACTAAACACTGCTAACGTAGCACTAGATTAAACAACAGTATCAAACTTACTTTACATTTGATTAAATTCAGTTCAGCGCATATACCTGTAAATACTGGATAGACTTGCAGAAAAATTAATTACGTACAAGGAACAGGATTTCCCGTGTAAACTTCAAAGCCTGTACAGGTAAAATAAATTAAATGCACTTACTTGCTTTATGAGTAGCCCTTTAACACGTTCACTGCTACGCAAATTTCGTACTTCCTACGCCAGGAGCTGACCTTTTATTTTTTATATTTATAGCCTTAATGAGTAGAAATTACTTGATTTTTTATTTTTAAACCTTTCTGCGTAACAATCACTAATATTTGAAAGCGGACGCACATGTGCGTCCATAGCACATATGAATAAAATTGGCGTGCGAAGCACGCAATGCTCTGTGTATTGAAAATTCTCCCAAAACGGAGTTTGGCGTCACGCAAATCATTGTGTATTGAAAATACTCCCAATATGGAGGTTGGCCGCTTCTCACAGTGTTCTGCGTCAAGCTCAAATGTGCGTCCTTATCAGTGAACGTGGTTACGATATTTTATTAAACTAATAAAATTAGTCTGTTAATAGCTGTTTATTATTTTACAAATTTATTTGTCGTTAGTAAATAAAAGTTTTTTTAGAATCTTAAAATGTTTTTTAGTTAATACTTTACACGAAATATAATTTAAAGCATTGAATGTTTAAAAATGTATGTAATTCATTAAAATATGTGTATCTGTACTTAAAATTATAAAGTAGAATATTATAGTATAATGTTGATACACAAGCAAACCTCAACGCATGAAGACTTGATTATGGTTATCACTTTACAGAATAGCCTATATTAAATCTGATATAGTAACTTCAACTATAATTGACCATTTCGCAAATACCAAAGTCGGGAATAACTGACCGCACGCAAATACTAGTAATCTAATTAGCGAATTTCTATAGGAAAAATGAGCTATTGCAGTGGCCCTTATGGTAAGACCCAAGGTCGGGAATAGCAAATGAGTACTGATCATGGTCCCCAGAATACGTTTTGGGGGTGTCATTAAAAATCATATATATTACAACGGACAAAACTCGTTGTAGGTCTTGAGTTTAAATTTGCAATTTATTTTGTAAGTTTGAATAATATGGACTTGCCGCGAGTTGAAGCCGAATGTAGGTCACGAGATCAGCATGTACACGCGGGCGGTCTGTTATCGGGTAGAATTAAACTTTTGGACCCTGCCTGTCTGAAAAGGAATGGGAACTTATAAAAATTACTTAAAAGATTCCTACGGGAAGCCAAAATCTAAGATTTGAATAAAAAATAGAAATCTTCGGGAAATGCATTACGCTAACCGCGGGTGTATTTACTGCAAGATTAGATATTAAAAAATCACAAGGTTACGTAAGATACGAGCTTTCGAAGAATGAGAAAATTTTTAAAATTCCTCTAATTTTAAAAAGAAAAGGTTTTTCAGGCTTTTCTTAAAAAGACCTAAAATAAAGGTGAAATAAGTTTTAGCGAAATTTTGTCATATAAAAAAGTTAATGGTAATTCATAAAGTTTAAAGGATAAAAAAGTAGGTTAAAAATAAAGTTTTTTAAATTCTAACTAAAACAAGTTTTAGTATTGATAAATGTAATTTATAATGTAAAAGAAAAACTAGAAAGTTTATGAAAGGAAAAAGGTGATAGAATTTGCACCTTTACAGTTAATCGAAAATTTAAACTCAAACTTTTAACAATCCAAAATAGTAAATGGTATGTAAATGAAGTAGTTATGTAAAAATAATCCAGTATTTGAAATATGTTTCGGGAGTAAAGTAAAACCCCAGTTTGTGAAAAATCGTTAAAGTCCCTAACCTCACAGCAAGACGACCAAAAGCAGAAATGAGATGAAAATCCGGCTAGTGAATGAAAACCAATGGACAAGAAAAGTGAAAAAAATAAAAACTGAAAGAAGTGGAAATTTGAGACTTTTGCGGGAAAAATCGCCGCGGAAAAACGCGTGCGGGTCGTGTACGCGAACCAAGAGTCGTACGAACGTCACTCGAGTTCGTGTGGAAAGGTAACAACGAGCTGAGGAAAATGATAGTAGTCTCAGGAAAATCGGAAAAACCCTGGAGGAGTTACATAGAAAAAGAGTTTCCCTAGCATAAAACTGCGGGAAGCGAGATAAGAACGCAAGACAGTAGAGGGGCGGTCCGAAGACGAGACGGATGGAAGGAGAAAAGGGTTACCAGCTTACGAAAATGGGCGTACTCAAAGAAACAATAGAAACTTAATTAAAACAAAGGCTAAATCAAGTTACAAAATTATGAAAAAATTAAAATAAAATTCAGGATGAAAAGTTACGTAGATTAGAAGTTTGAAATTGGCGAAAAATGGATTTTAAAGCATTATGGAAATACAGTGGTAGAAAGCTTAAGTTGGCAATTAAATAGTGCCGAAAAACCTTATATAAACGATTGCTCGGGGAGACTCGAGATGCCTTATTATTTCTACGATGTAATTTAACGCATCGTGCTGCCTTATTATTTCTACGAGGTAGATTGACGCATCGATGCAGATACTTGTTTTTTATAAAATACTTTAGCGTGCTAGAAGCTAAGTATTTTCGTCGTTAAACTTTAAAAATTTTATAACAAGTAAGAAGATACGTCATTGCGGTTTTCATCTGGGATGCAGCAATAGACACCGCCTCAACTCTACAAGAACTTCAGTGGCAACTTAGTCTATACGAAGTTGGCCTAACTTGGGATTTTCTGGAGGAAAAACATAGCCTACAGGACAGCTGATACATGGAGTGATTCGTATAGCTTCCAGACAGGACTCCAGGACACCACCAGGCGACCACTAGGACATGCAACTGTAGCTACGAGGGAATAGACGAACCGGGATTGCAGACACGGCATCACCACATCCATCTTTAAGAAGCCATCCATCATACATCCAGACAACCCTACAGGACTCCACCTTCACCCACAAGACAACTCTATCAGCACGCAGAACATCTGTAGCTTGTCATCACTATACAGCGTTCGCGGATCTCACCACAAACGTCGCGACGCCTGGACAAGTGTGAAAAGTTCGGTAGAAGCGTAAAATACGTTAGTCCCTATTAAATTGCCTGAAGTAAATTCAAATAAATTTATTTTAAATACTGGGTTACTTAGGGTGTTAGATTAAGAAATATTTGTAATTAATTATAAAAGTAAATTCATTAAATCGTAAAGTCAAATTCAAATTTTCATTAAAATATTGATTAAATTCAATTGAGAAATAAAATATTAAAATAAACTATAATAATTTAAGAGATTAGTTCTGCCTTATAGGTTTAAAAAATTATTATTCTATTTGAGAAGAAAGTTATTATTTGGTTTTATTTGAAAAATCATAAATACAAGAATTTTGTTTTATGTTTAAAAAATTAGAAAAAAAGAAATTATTAAAATTTTATTTTCTTTTATAAAAGGTTATTATTTACAAAAACACCTAATATTCAAATATCCCAATAGTTTATGAATTTTAGATTAAGAATTGATAAAGTGGAATTTCATAAAATAATTGGAAGCACAAATAAGCAATTTACAAGGTTAGTTCCAGTGTACTCACTCTTCAGAGGTTTACAAAAAATAAAATTATTAACTTGTGTTCTAACTGAGCTAAAATTAAAAATAAATTACTGGAAGTATAAAGTAAATTTTTTTGTCAGAATAGTCAGCGAACTGAATATTCGACACATAGTTATTTCACCTAGGCCAAACAAAGTGAGGTTGCCTATAAGACTTCCAGTAGGTGGAAATAACTTATTCTCCAACAAAATAACCATCGTAGAAAAAGATATCCGTTGTAGAATTGGCGTCCCGAAACGTGGGACCCGAAATATTCTAAAACGAACCATTCAAAAAAAGGTTATTCGTTGTAGAATTGGCGCTACCAACGTGGGGCTCGACCCGTTGCAGTTGTGGCCAAAACAAATTATTCTACAACTTAATTCTCGAACCAGAGATTCGTTGTAATATATATATGTGTTCGCACTCTAGCGGCCGCATTTTAAGTCCGATTTGGTTCAAATTTGGTACACATGTTGGTTGTCTACGTCGCTCGGACGAGTTCGTTAACCAAAAAATCCAACAATCGGAAGCACGTTTTTTGACTGGAACTATTTTGTGAGTTTTTCCTATGAATTTGTTTTTGAGTTTTTTCTACCAATATAAATGCAGGGTGTTATTCTGCACATTTTGTTTTTTTACGCGACCTTATAGCTAGCTTGGTTCCCACAAAATCGATGAAAACTTAAAATACCATAGAAATACCCGGTTCAAAGCCATGTGTTGGATTCCACCGTGAGGTTGGCGTGCGAAGCACGCAATGCATTGTGTATTGAAGATACTTCCAATACGGGGGTTGGCGTGCGAAACACGCAATGCTTTGTGTATTTAACATACTCCCAATATTCGGAATGGCGTGCGAAGCACGCAATGCATTGTGTATTGAAGATACTCCCAATATGTGGCGTTTAATACGAATGGCGCCCAAACCATTTTGCAGCTATTCAGCACCATCGTGAGTAGGCCTATTTCCCAAATTATTGGTTGAAACCCTAAAACTTAGGCCTATAAACTTAATTTTGGAATATGCTCAACTCACGTCAGCGGTTCAGCTGCGTGGTCGAATTATTTTATATGTAAGCTGCAATATGTTGTAAGTAATTGTGCACATAATCTAACAGCTGTTTTGCGGTTTACCAATTACTACATAGTAGCTGTCAGATTGTAGTAAGTACAGTAAGTCAGTGTAATCAATAATCTCAAAAATCAATAGATATAAAGTAAATACGAAATCAACTTGAAGTACGAGTGAAATTAATATATCTAATTATAGAATTTAAAGTTTAAATTTAGAATTTAATCTTAAATCGAAATCACTCAGAAGATTGTACAATACAACCAACTTTATTTACTGGAGAAATTTATAATGCAAGCACTCGGTTTAAGTACTCATTAATTTCAAAGGCACTGAAAACACTTAAACTATTTTATCTTCGTCTGTTACACGAGAAAGAACTCAGAAGAGTTGAAAGTGAATGAAAGTTTATTGGCGTTGAAACACTTTCTTTCACCATTCGGTGAATTATGACGTACACCTAATGTTAATGCATTTCTACTCTGTGCCATGGCGAACTCTATTCGTCAATTTGGGTTTTTGACTTAAATGTCGTAGTAAAATGTTGCAAAATAATCGAAAGCCAGAGAAAAGATAAGCAGTCATATCCAGTCAGTTTTAAACTTAGTCAACCACTTTTGGCTTTACTTCCGCACTCTTGCAACAAAAGTGTGGGTATACACTATAGTCTTTCATACTGTTAAGGTTATCCACAACTTGTTTTAGAAGAGTAAGATTTAAAAAAAAACATTTATATTTATTTATGACTAGTGTCTATGAGGTTTTTTATAAAATAATTTGGCAACATTCTTTAGACTAGTTCTTTGTACCGACACAAAAAAATATAGTAGATATGTTACCGTAAGAAGTGACCAAAATTATTTATTTTTAAATATCTTTAGCGTATGCTGGATAAAGTTTTTGCTTTTGTTCTATTGATATATTAACACAGGAGTATTCGGGTAAAACCCATTATCATGCTTTCGTCCCGTCCAAAACCGAATAGTAGCATGACCCATAGCCTTGAGATGCGCAGTGGACTCGGAGTTGATTCGAGTGGTGGGGGGTTAGAAATGCTCAGTCTGTTGCCTTGCTCTGGTCGTAATCTTTCGGTCTGGAAGCGAATAAAGTATTCCAATAAATATATTTTCTGTACGTTGTATCCCTTCCCCTCCAGCGGACGGCGTCCCCACTTGCCTAAATTCTTTCCTCCGCTAGCGCATCTGAAAGGTCATGCTATATCTGATGAAGTATATACATGTTATTTAACGTTTTAAATTGCCATATTTTCCTATAAACTAAGAGGGTAAGGGATACTAATGACATTACAATGAAAACATACATTTTGATATACCTCAATCTGATCGGAATTGCTATCAGATTTAATGATTCGTGCAATTAGTAAGCTTTCATACTGTAAGCTTAGTATTATTGTAAATTTGTGTAAAGTAAGGCAACTAAGGAGGATGTTAAACTGTGTTTGTACTAACTTTTTTTATGTAAGTAATTGTATACAACAAATACAACAATTGCTTTACTTTTGAAAATTAAAAAAAAATAAACGTAAAAATTCGGAATATTTTAAGAGTTATTTTTGAAATATCCTAACAGTAGGCTACAAGATTAATTTTTAATTTGTGCATCTCTTTAACACGTTCACTGCTACGCAAATTTCGTAGGTACCTTAGGAACCTACCTAGGAAAAAATATAGCTGACCTTTTTTTTATATTTTTAGCCTAAATGAGTAGAAATTACTTTATTTTTTATTTTTGAACCTTTCTACGTTCATAATAATCACTAATTATTATGTGCGTCCCAATATGCATTCGAAGCACATAGACTTAAAATTGGCGTGCGAAGCACGTAATGCTCTGTGTATTGAAAATACACCCAATAAATAAAAGGGCTGGCGTGCGAAGCAAGGAATTCAATGTGTATTAAAAATACTCCCAATACGGGGGTTGGCGTGCGAAGCACGAATTGCACTGTGCGTCGGCCACTTCTAGTGTTCAGAGTCAAGTTCACATGTGCGTCCTTAGCAATGAATGTGTTAAAGAATATTATGCCTTTTTGAAATTTATAGAGTTTAATGGTGGTACCATGTCTATTTTTGGTATGTCAACTTTAAAATCTTTTTCTTTTATAATTTAGATTTTTGTACCAATTTTGGTTTGCTTCTAGGGTGCTTACAAACGTTTATAAATCTACCTAAGTATGAAGAAAACCCCCGCAGAATACATGGTAAAAATTCCAGTCTTGTATAGTTAGTTATTTAGAAACATAATTTGTTTATAAAACAACACGAAAATTCTAACTTTTGGAAAACTGCGATTGAAACTAATACTTATCATTGACTCAGGTAACAGGGTAATTTAGGTTTTAAACGCTTATACATAACATAGGTCCTTCAATTGTCAATCTACATATAATTATTATTAATCAATACAGGGCGTAGATTAAATTTATACTTCTTTGTGAAATTTCCAACAATAAAAAAATAGGCCGAATTAAAAAAGGTGATTCATGACTTATATTGTATTTTTTGTTATGCAGTGAGACGTGAAGAAGAAAATTAGCAGAAACTGAAATTTTGAAAATTTTATACATTTGACCATTTTCAGTGCAACCCCCATTAAGAAACAACCTTGATGATAATGATTTAGTCACCATTGTGAAGGAGGGTTTTTATTATTCCATTAGACATACGTTTTCCATTATAAAGTTGACTTTGGTGAAGGTTTGAAAACATACTTTTTCTGTTTAGTTACGTTAAACCATAAATCATTGAGTTTTTGTCTGATAAGATTGGTGTTTAATGTTGTTATTTTAGTATAGTTTTGAAGTTTTATTTTTATTGTAGTTAGTAATTAGTATTACTTTACTACTAATTAATTTGGTTGTTTTTTATTATAAGTGTAATCACCTGTAGTGTATATATGAGGTTTAATTTTTGCATTCTAAATATTTATTTGATTTCTTTTCTAGGAATAATTTATTTTATAGTATTATCACTTAATAAATTTATAAACTAAGGGGTATTTTTGGTTTACAGCAAAATGTAGATAAATATCAATATCTGGCAACATTTTTAATAACGCTGTCGTGGACATTATTCAACATTTTCAATTATATTCCTTTTTTACTGCATACAAAATATACCGTAAATATACAAAAATAAATAGAATTTCATCTACCCTATAAATATTTAACTAATTTGTAGTTGGAACAAATTATTAACTCAAGCATATTTTCAAATAAAATAATTATTTAAATATAATTCAGGCGGATCTATTTTTGTTTTGTTTTTCGTTTAAGTGAAACTATTTATATCTTAATTGTATATAAAATTAAACTCATTCAAGAATTTTGTAAGGTATTTGTAAAATTCAATATTATTATTAACAAAAATAAATTTCTTAAGAAAACACTGTCTCCTTATTAGTTAATTTATGTTGCAGATTTTTTTTAAGGTCAAACATTCAAAAGTATTAATTTAATGCATTTTGTTTTAAATAGTATAAAACTATTATTATATAAAAAAAGTAAGTTTTACATACAGTTTGCATGTATTTTTTAATTTTTTATAACTTTTAATAAAATCCAAAGCAAACAGTAATACAATCTTGAGTTTCCATGAAAGCTAAAAGTTAAATTAAAGTTGATCTAAAATTATTTAAAGGCAAAGAAAATTCATAGTTAGGTGTATTTTTTCTTTGCCGCACAAAACAATATAACGTAAAAACGATTCAGTTTCAAAGA